>CANYCX013274658.1:0-36916 GCA_948193385.1 Breynia disticha f. nivosa | reverse complement strand
TCAGCGAGTGAACAATAAGGTGGGCAGTGCACAGTAAAAATAATTTACCTTGTACATGATAATTTTTACATCGTGCATTGTATTTTATAAGGTTATGTTTGATTTGATATTTTCCGGATTTAATCTTTCATAACCTGAAATAATTTATGAAATTTTTATAGGTCTTATTTTTCCGCAAATGATGTAATAACTTTGATAATGAAATGTGTGGTTTTGGTTTTGAATGAATTAAAATTTTATCTCTCCTGTCTTTTTCTTTTATTTTTTATTTTAAATTATATTATTTTAAAAATAAAAATGATGTTTAAATTTGAATGCTATTTCTTGGAAAATAAATATTTAAAATATGAAATAGTATTTAAATTTGGGCGTCACAACATGTTCTTTCTCCTATCAATTCGTTTGGGACCTCAACCCCCCGTCTTGTATCACTGATGTTCTTGCATCTGATTTAAGTTAATAATATGAAGTGGTTTTCTTCAAAAAAAAATTGTTGTTTCAAAATTTTAAGAGTATTATTTATATTTAAAAACGGTTTCTAATCAAATAAATTTTTTTTCTTTTTGCAAAATAGAAATTTGGTGTGTTGTACTAAACAGTTTTTTATTTGTAAATAAAATATCTCATTTTTTAAATAAAATATTTTTTATTCAAATTTATTATTTTATAAAATTAACATATGTAATATATTATTTTTTTATTAAGAATACAAATTAAAATGTTTAAAATTTTGATAAAATTAAAATAAACTTTACATAAAAAATAAAAAATAATTCTAATAATTTATATTTTTACCAATAAAAAATTTACAAGAATATTTTTATAAATATTTTAAAATGATTTTATAATTAAAATTAATTTTATATAATATTTATTAAATAATTGTTTTTAATAATAATTTTAAAAATAAATCTTTTAAACAGTGAAAGAGAAAATGTCACAAATCATTTAATCTAAACCTTCTAGCTCTAGGAATTTTAAAAGATTATAGACTAAAATTTGACAAGACCGGAGCAGAAACTCCAGTACCACACAAGCCACAACGCACCCCTATATAAATTAGCGCCTTACCAGCAAGTACAAACATCAGCACTCCCCGCGAACACACTTCTCTTCTCCAATCTTTACAACAATGGCACCGAATCCACTACTTCGCGCCTCAACAATAGCCAAGCGCATCCTCTCATCCTACAGGTCGACGTCAACAGCATTCTCTCATCCTATTAGGTCATTCCACGTGGCGCCAAAGGAGTCAATGCGCGGCGTCGTGTTCTGGGAGCCGAATAAGCCTCTTACGATCGAAGAGTTCGAACTTCCGAAACCTAAAGCCGGTGAAGTTCTCCTTAAAACTAAAGGTATAACCGCAACAACTACGAAGTGTCCGGTTCGAACCGGATGGTCGGATTCATTTATAATCTCACGTTCCATCGCATTTGTTTTTGTATATATTATTTAGTTCGTTAATGAATTATGTATATATAAATAGTCAAAATTCAGCCGTGAAAATAGTTTTTTCTTGGACGAATTTGTATTTGAAGCGCTTTCTTATTTATGTTTTTATTTATAATTTATATATGAAGCATTGAACTGGAAATTATTCTAGCATTGCATTTGTTAACAAAAAAAAATTGCTGTGAAAATAGTGTTTTTTTGTAGATTTCATTTTAGAAATGATAATTCAAATAGTGTAACTAACTAATTGGTAAACTATTGATAACCGAAGTTAACGAGTAATGAGATACTGATTTAATATAAAAAAAATCATTTTCATTTGAGCAATAATTCAATTTGATCTGAAATTTTGTGGTATAGAATAAGTAAGGAGTAAATAAAATATGAAATGTTGATTTGAGATAGAAAGGAATTGGTTGGTTAGTGAGTTATAGTTGGCTAATGGATTGAATGCAGGGTGTGGAGTGTGTCACTCAGATCTTCATGTTATAAAAGGGGAGATTCCGTTTTCAAGTCCATGCGCAATTGGTCATGAGGTGACTGGCGAAGTCATTGAACACGGCCCACTTACTGACGGCAAGATCATCCAAAAGTATGGCTGTGTGAATTTCATTGTTCTTTATTAAATTGAATGTCTAGTCTTAGTGTTTTCATGTGCATTTTGTGTTGTTTCGTTTTGTTTAGGTTCCCTGTTGGTTCTCAGGTTGTGGGGGCTTTCATCATGCCTTGTGGCAACTGTTTCTACTGTTCTAAGGTCGAGTTTAATTTAAGTTGTTAAATTATCCTGATAAAATTATCTTTTTTGTATAGAACGTGAAGTGTCAAGTGTGATGTTGCCTTTGTATGTTGTGGAAACAGGGCCATGATGATCTTTGCGAGGATTTCTTTGCTTATAACCGGGCGAAAGGAACTCTCTATGATGGTGAAACTCGGCTGTTTCTCCGTGGTGACAGTGAGAAGTTCTCTGTTTTTGTGGTCACACTATCAGAAATTATTTGTTAATTGATTTTGGAATTTGTGTATTACTTGACGATTGGATTAATGAAATGAAGGCATGCATCGTTGTGTAGGTAAGCCTGTGTATATGTATAGCATGGGAGGCCTTGCTGAGTACTGTGTTACTCCGGCTCATGCTTTAACTATTCTACCAAGCTCATTGCCATATACAGAATCTGCAATTTTAGGATGTGCTGTATTTACAGCTTATGGTGCCATGGCCCACGCAGCTAAGGTGCAACCTGGGGATTCTATTGCTGTTATAGGTATTGGAGGTGTTGGCTCAAGGTAAAATATAGACCTTTCCTATGTGCTGTTATATTGCATTTAATCCTTCTTTCTGGTCTGTTCCAAATGTAATGACTTACTCTTTTCAAATAACTAGTCAAGTCCTCCAGTTGTTTGCAGATAGCAAGGGCATTTGGGGCTTCTGACATTATCGCTGTTGATGTTCAGGATGACAAATTACAGAAGGCAAAGGTTTTTGGGGCTACTCATACTGTGAATGCCAAGAAAGAAGACGCAGTTGAAAAGATTAGAGTGAGTTATTTTCTTTCTTCTCTTTTCAGATTAGTGATGACAAAGAAGCTTGATGATAAGACCATGGTTCTTAGATTAGCAATAAAACCGTGGTTCTTAGATTAGCAATAAAACAGTAATGGTAGGTAGATGTGAGATGATAAAAGTGAAAGCTTGAAAATGATATGAAGATAGTGATGGGAAGTGGTCCTGTTATTCAATATAACTTGCACCAGAATTCGAGAGCTGGCGCTTCTCTCCCAGACTTTGCAAGTCAGCCAAATACAAGAGAATAATCACAGCCTGCCTATCTGATACCATCCCAACGGTGTCACCACCCAAGGAATGGCATGACACACAAATACTAAGTGACTGACACGTAGACAATAAGGACCACTTACAATATCCATCAACTAAACATAATTAAGGTAAACAGAATCATTAGCCTTGCTTCCATAATCTGACCATGAAACCTGATTGCTCTTCTCTTCTTCCTCCTTAATCTGCGGTACACACGCCATGGCTTATCACTTGACTAAAGTGAAATTTATGATTGTAGCTCTCTATACTATGGTGTGCATAATATTGAGCAAATATTGAACATAGAAAACAACATTCAAAAGGCTTCTAGTTGATCATTTGCAACGGGAGTTGAAATGAACTAAGTCTAGTATGTGACTTTATGATATAGTTGTGTTTTACCAGCTATGGAGCATAGAGAACATATATTATCCTTACTTTCTTTTCGAAGTGTTTGTTGAAAATGATTCTCACTTTCTCAAATTTAATGTTCATTTTGATCCACATAATTTGACAGGAAATAACTGGAGGAAGGGGTGTGGACATTGCGGTGGAAGCTTTGGGCAAGCCACTGACGTTTTCACAATGCACATTAAGTGTAAAAGATGGGGGAAAAGCTGTAATGATTGGACTTTCACAAGCTGGTGCTATGGGGGAAGTAGACATAAACCGTCTCGTGCGTCGTAAGGTCAGAATTAATTGCTGTGAATATCATAAACAGTTTTTTTTTTCTTCTGTGGTCTTTTAAGCTAGGGGCTACTGACAATCAAATAGTGTAAAAGAATGGCAGTGGTTGCTTATAGTTAGGTGATTATCATCAACCTTACGGTTTAGGTCTTGCTACAAAAAATAAAAAAATTGGAACATCGGATTTCGCCTAAGAATTCTACAAAGTATTTGGCTTCTCCGACGGCTTCCTTCTGCGCAAAAGTTAATGGTAGTTCCTTAGTAAATTTTTGTAACTCTAGGTGTAGGAAAATTCAAAATCTGTAAGCCAACCCACGGTGGTTCAAGTGCTGCGTGTTGGTTTTAGTTTCACGTTTATGTTTTTACTTCTGTCAGAATTTCTGTTTTTCAAGAAATGATTTGCTTAGTTGGCAGTTCTTATGATTAATTTTATTTGACAGATTCAAGTCATTGGCTCTTATGGCGCAAGGGCCAGACAGGATCTTCCTAAGATAGTTAAACTTGCAGAGACAGGAATCTTCAATCTGAGCGATGCAGTTTCAAGGAAATACAAATTTGAGGAGGCAAACACAGCGTTCGACGATCTGAACGCTGGAAAGATAGTTGGTCGTGGCGTGGTTGAGATAATGTAGTTCTGATAAGAGGTACAAATCTGTGACTAGCTTGAGTATATATTTTCTAGCTGTAATGGCGTTAAAAGTTTTGCCCCACTTCATGATCTGCAGCGGCATTTGTTTGCTTTATTCCTCAAGGTTTGTTGCAGTCTACGATTGCATGGCGAAAGCTGTAAGTGTAGTCTTCTGTATTGATCATTGACTTGTGTCGATTACAGCTTGGACAAGTTGGCTTGTTTGAAATGTGTCTCAAAAGTCGAATAATGGTTTCTTACACTACTTGTCCAGAGCTAAGCTGTGAGAGCTGTCTTTGTTTCACTTTGATGTCTGCAAACATAAATAAATTAATAATGACTTCCCGATGTTTTGTCTATTCTAGTCAGTGTTATCAGAATCGGACCGGAGATCGAACCGGAAAAGAGACTGAGTGGTTGGTTCATTGGTCGAACCGGTAGTTTACTGGTCGAACTGGTAATTTAAAAATAATATAAATAAATAAATAAGTATATATAAATATAGAAAATTATTTAATTTTTAAATTGTTTAATTTTTTAATATTTAAAAATCGGTCCGGTTCACCGGTTGAACCGACCGGTTTGCCGGTTTCCATCGGTTTAATCAGATTTTATAACAACGGCTTAAGGGATTTAAGTTGGGGAACCCTTAATGAATAATGGATTGAATACATGTATCAAGTGAACAATTAGCAATAATAAAATCAAAGTGATTATAAAATAGAAAAAAGTCATCTCTTTAACCTCATACGATACTAACAAAGTTGTTTACAGAAGTGAAGCTCATATTTTCGTAACAATAATCAAATGTCTCATTAACCTCAGCATTCGTGTCGACATCAATGGCACCTATGGAACAACAACTCCTTACCACCATTGTGGGAGGATCCACCACCCCAAAAAAATGACGACTTACTTATCATCGTCTGACACTACAAAAAGATGATAAGTAAATCCTACCTAAAACTGTCTGTCAGACCATTCAATCTAACTTCCATTTGTTAACGTAACGAAGAAAAGAGTTTGCTGGATTTTCTCTAGGCAAAGCATGCACCCGAGTAGATCTCCTCACTACACCCTCGTCCACCATTGCAATCCTCTGAATTTCCTTTGATCTCTTTTCTAGCTCAGGGCTGCAAAAACACATTAGACACGGAAAGCCAATACGTCAACATGGATTTCGATGAAATCGTAAAAAAAGCTAGAACAAAGCTTCTGCGGCTCACTAAACTCCGCTTTTTGCAAGCTTCTCATCAGTCGCAAAGAGCGATTGAAAAACTAGGTGCTACAAACAAGAAATTAAGTTCTCCATGGAATATATTTGTTGAATTCAGATGTCTTACCATATTCTGTTGTAGAATTTTTGCAGCTGCTTATGAAGAGCCCTCTCCCTTTCGCCCTTACAGTTCAAGGAGCCAATCAATGCATCGAGCTGTAAAGCATAAATTGGAAATTAAGAAAATGGAAACATTATGTATCACTACAATGAGAGAGAGAGAGAGCACGTAGAAGTTATCCAAATTTCTGCACCTCTTCCTTTCTACTATAGTATCCCCACAATTTGGAGTCGGAGCTCTCGATGAAAATCCTCCCATCGCGTTTGAACCACCAATACCTGTTATAATCTCTGTCCTTGCCCAGCGGACTAGTGCGCACTCCTCGTTTCTCCAACTCCCGTTCAAAATATTCTTTCTGTTGATACAAAATCCGTTAAGATGATGAAAAAAAAGAGAACTATTTAAGAAAACTATTTAAGAACACAGAAAATTAAGCACAAAAGACAAGGTGCAAACCCTTTCATCTTTGCCCCTCAGTGTTGCAGTCTTTTTCTCATCCTTAAACCCTGGTTTTAAATCCTTCTTTACAGATGACTTCTCTCCATTTTCTTCCAGGACTTCAGTATCCATATGCTTCTTCTTCCCAGTTTTCTCAGGTGCAGAATTTGAATGCTCACTTCTGCTGCAAATACAAATAAGCTTCCATCATTAGCTAATCTACAAACCATGGCCCACAACTCGCTTGCTTGCTTTACAATGTGGCCGGACATATGTGAACATCAGTGTCGGTACACATTCAAAAAAGATCATAACTCAAACCTTTTGTCCAATGAACCATTTTGTTCATCTGACATGATCTCCAGTTTTCTTTTCTTCGATATCACTCCATTCTGATCGCTGTGATTTTGATTTGTAGACACTGATTGCTTGTTTTCTACATCCTCTACATTGTGCCCATTCGCCACATTAGTGTTTTCACTGATGTCAGTGTTGGTATCAGACTTGACCTTTGATTGTTCTTTCCCTTCTCTCTTTTTCCTTGCATCTTCCAATGCTTGCTCTCGTCTAGTGGCTCCTAGCATCCTTCGCTGCTCAACACACTCATCCAACCGCTCCCTGACACTATCCGTCTCAATAGCTTGCCAAACAAGTTCCTGGAAGATTCTTACCTTAGCCTGCAAATCCAAACGACTGTAGTGTCCACGCTTTATCATCGATGTGAAAGTGGACACATCGGGAAATTTAAATGTCTCTAAGAAATCACACAAAAACTCTGTCCAGTTTATTGACGTGATCTGTGGTAACAATAAAAGCACAGTGTTATTTAAAGAGTTGCCACCATAAAGATGCATTAAACCAATGAACATCTATACTTAGGATTCACCTTAAACTTCTGCTTTTTCTTCTTTATGGCCAATAAATACTCACTATTGTCTTTTATCAGCAACCGAAGAAGAGTAGAATGTGCTTCTCCGATAAGAGTCAAATTACTACTATCCCTGGAGCAGATGGCATTTTCGAGTTCTTGAAAAGAGAACGGCCACAAGTTCAATAACCTACTAAAAGATGAGCAAAAATCCCAAACCATCAAAAGATCCCCGACACAATCCATTCGAACAATAAAATCCCTAGAAGGTAAAGGCCTTTCGGTAAAAATAGGATCATCTGGACCAGACTTTACCAACCGATCATCAATTGGATACTTGATAGGTTCTGGAGTTGGCTGAGCAGTTCCTGCAATTCAATACAGCAGAAAATGGAGATAACATGATGAGAAGTTCCCTTTATTTTTTTTTTAGTTCTTCTTTTCATATTGCTTGATTTACCTGATGCTTTGTTAACGGGCAATGTAGATTCAACATTCTCCACCTTGGCTTTCTTTTTCTTATTGCAAAGTACAAGACCATTTTGGGTGCAAACTTTGTCCTTCAAATCCTGAGGTGGATCACTTGAAATATGATGCTTTCGAGCCAATTTATCATGAATTACCCACGGAGCACTTCGGTAGGTAGAATTCCGAATAAAAGACTTCAAAATGTGTTTACTTAAGGGAAATTTCTTCCAGGTTAGATCATCTCCTCTCAACACTGTAGTTCCCAACTTCTCCTTATCCTTATCAAGCCACGCAACCTCATACCGAGTTTTGCCAGCACCTTCATCAATAACGCTTAATATCCTGCAAGGGCAAAGATCATCACCCTTCTTTCCATGCAATTCCGCCCCTACAAACAAATGCTGTTGCAGCTTCACAGCAATTGTGTCCACAAGCTCTTTCAGTGAACGCATGCCTGAATGAGAGAATATCTGCATTAGCACAAAATGCATAAAACTGAAAAAAAAAACAGTAAAATTGGATAAAGAGAAGCTAAAAAGATGTTTAATGACATCCGATGAAATAAAATTTTCCCATCTATCATCTCTAATCATCCATAATCACGACTTGATCTACGACAATTTTCAAGATCTAGTTACCTGTTTAATCGATCATCAACTATAAACGAAATACAGAATTCATGTCAGAGAGACTTTATGGTTATGGAAATTGTTATTGTAACATAATGGAGGACTTGTTGGTTTGCTAGTGATCATTTGCAGAGTTGATTCGATATCAAGGTGTAGAAAAAGAATATTTCTCTGTATTTTCATAAGTACATCATGCCAAATCTATTGTCAGCTAAGCAGCAGAGAGAGAGGTGAACTGAGAGCATATCTTCAAAACTATAACATGTAAGCAGGTTAATAGAACATGCAGTTGCGAATCAAAGGATAACGATTGTCATGACAGGTAAGAAAGCTAACAAAATCTGTCTGAGAGAAAAGAAATAAAAAAGGATAAAAAATAAGAGTTCAGCAAAGAAAGACAAGAACTCTATCTAATAGAAATAAAGAATTACTTACTAAATTGTATGATACACAGTGCAGGTGCCACAAACTCATTTGGTATGTCTTTAACCTTCTGAGATGTGTGTTTTTCAGACACCAAAGCCTCTTCATAAGTCAAATTTGCCTTTCCACTAATTTGACAGCTCCAAATTCTCTGTCGGTATAAATTTATCCGGTTCAGATACTGCCTGGAGCATGTCAAGGAAAAGAAAGAACGCATTGCCCCATTCAAGCATGAACAAGTGATGAGAAAATCAAAGAGGATAAAACCAGTCGCTTGTACAATTAATGTCTGAATACACTACAAAAAAACTACACAAACAAAAAATTAATTTAACCCTATAAATATCAAAAAATGGATACTGATAATCTCGGAATATCTCTTTTGTGAAGCGAATTTGGTACACAGGCTCCTGAGGTTCCAAATCATTACAACGGTCCAACAAAGAAAAGGGCTTTTTCTTCAACAAAGGCATTGCAGGAATCTTTCAAGCCCCTTGCCCGAAAACTCTCACAACACTCAATCTTCAAAAATATATCACCTGGTAAAGATTCAAAAAGAGAACACAACCCTTTATCAATAGAACGAGAACATCTTACACATAGAATACCCATCAAATTCAATGAAAAATGTTCTTTCAATCAATTGAAAGACCGCATTTTTACACCATGTCAAACATACAAAGTCTAAAATTAACCAAACTCTCCTATAACACAAAGCAGTTTATAAACCGATCCGAATTTACTTAAAATGCAAGCAATCCAATACTTTGAAACGTGCTCAATTTCAGCTCACATTTCCGCCTCAATTCACAGAAAACACAAAAACATACAAAAACTAAAAGAAAACAACCAAGCACAAAAACTAACTAATTAGCTTCAATTACACATAACCCAAATACCCACAAGGAGTTAAAAAACCACAATAAAGATTAAATATCACTCCATAAACCAATAAAGACACATCAATACAAATCCTAAACCACAATTCAAGGAAAAAAAATGGAATATTCAATTCGATTTATGCGTAAAAAGTTACGCAATAAAGAACCTGCACAGCTCTTCACAAAATTTCGCTCCATTCATCAAAATTCCAACCCTAGAAATGCAAGCAGTTTGGGAATAAAAAATAAATAAGCACACACATGAATCAAAACATCAACAATCATACTCAAAATAACAGAAACAGAAATCAATATAAATCAGTAAAATAAAATTTCAAAATGGGACGTAAAAAATAAACCGAACGAAAGAATCGAAAAAGATAACATTAGACAAAGAATGAGAAATGCGGCGTCGTACTTGTTCCGGCCAAGAATTCGGAGAATCTGATGAAGAGAGAGAGAGAGTGTGAAGTGAGGATAAATTGTTGCGAGGAAAATGGAATGCGATGACGTGGCGGAGACGACGGAGGTGAGAGAGGAGGAGAGAGTGTAGACGGTGAGTGAGTTTGATTTTTGAAAAAAATCGAGGGAAGAATTAATATATAGTTTGTAGGAAATGTAGGAAGAGGGAGTAGGTGTCCTCTCCTCGTCTCGTGCAAGGGAATTTGACGAGTCTTCTCTCTGGGCTTTCATAACCCAACCCATATATCCAACACAAATTCGTCATTTTGGCTCCAAAACCAAAACCACAACAACAGACATGGCGCCATACCACATTTCCCGCGAAAACACCACCAAATAAAACTAACCCACAAAACTAAACAACACGCAAACTATACCAGTGAAGACAGAACTGATAAACCACACTTGAATCCTTCCCTCTTCGACTACACAACAATGTCTAGCAGATTAAGACACAGAACTCAAGCTTCATACCCGATGTCGGACTTGGATTATGAGGAGACTGGCTGTGAGGAATGTGGGTCTGGAGAGTGTCCTCAAGAGCTTCTTTTGTGTGATAAATGTGACAAAGGGTTTCATTTGTTTTGTTTGAAGCCAATTCTTGTTTGTGTCCCAAAAGGGTCGTGGTTTTGCCCTTCTTGTTCCAAGCATAAGCAACCCAAGTGTATGTTATTGCTCTAATGCTCTTTCATTGTTTATTTTTCTATTTTTTTTTTTGCGAATTTTGTTTCATGGGTTCCATTTGATCTTGTGAAAAGATGGGAACTTTAATTCGGTAAATGAAGATTGAGACTTGTTTTTCTAATATATGAGTTGTTATTTGATCGTAAAAATGGGAATTGGGTTTTAGCATGTTAGTGAAATTTGCTTCATGAGTTCTAGCTAGTTTATCTATTGAAAAGATTGGAGCTTTGTTTTCGGAAAATGAAAATTGACTCTTGGTCCGTCCCTGTGTGTGATTGCTTGATAAAAGTGAGTATTGGGTCCGCTAAGTTAGCGAATTTTAGCTAATAAGACTTTTGCATGTTAAAAATTGAATCTTTTCAGCTAATGAAGTTCTGTTTTTGTGGTTATTTGCAGCATTTCCTCTTGTTCAAACCAAGATTATTGATTTCTTTCGCATTCAAAGGTCTGCAGAATCAATTCTAAAACTGAATCAAGGTAAATAAATATTCCATTTTTTTTAATTTTGTAGTTTACTTTAATTGGTTTAATTGAGTAGTTAATTTATATTATTTTTTTGCTTCCAAATGCTGTAGATTTTCTAAAGAAACGAAAACGGCCTAGTGGCTTAGCAATGTCAAAAAGGAAAAGGAAACTACTGGCATACACTCCAAGTGAAGATCCAGAAAGAAAGCTTCTTCAGATGAGATCATTGGCAACAGCATTGACAGCTTCAGGAACAAAGTTTAGCGATGAACTTACGTACCAAAGGGAAATGGCACCGAAGTCCGCTAATCGTGCTGCCCTTGAGAAAGGTGGAATGCAGGTAAATCTGAGTTCTGTTATTATTTGATGCAATTTGTAACTTTCTTGAATGAAATTGTCGTTGTTTCAATGCACCCTGATGCAAAACAAACCTGGAAAAGTACGCCTTTTTTTTAGTGTAATGATGTAATTTGGACATGAGTAGATGCATTCTTGGGAAAGTTGGACTCATGTGAGATTCTGTTGAGTAATTGGTTTTAAGTTTTAGCAATTCCATTTATGTTCTTGACAGTGTTTGAATCCAGATTTGAAAAATTGCAGCTTGTTTATTTTACAGGTCTTATCGAAAGAAGACACTGAAACACTGAATTTGTGCAAGAGTATGATGAATAGAGGAGAATGTCCCCCATTGATGGTCGTTTTTGATCCTCTAGAAGGGTATGGTCATAGCAACTTCTTCAGTTTAACTCAATGATCATTCATATTTTATTATTCCTTTGCTCAACATGTAACAGATTTACAGTGGAGGCAGATGGACTCATCAAAGATCTAACGATAATCACAGAGTATGTTGGAGATGTGGACTACTTGAGGAACAGGGAACATGATGTTGGTGATAGCACAATGACATTGCTTTTAGCTGATAATCCTTCACAAAGTCTTGTTATATGCCCTTACAAACATGGAAACATAGCTAGATTTATCAATGGTATCAACAACCATACACCGTAAGTTCGTAGTTCGAAATGCAGATACATTTGTTACTGTCAGATCCTCAGTTCATCCCAGAATAACCAAATTTCATAACGTTCATGCAGGGAAGGAAGAAAAAAGCAGAATCTCAAGTGCGTGAGGTTTGCTGTGAATGGAGAATGTCGTGTTTTGCTGATAGCAAACAGAGATATAAGGAAAGGAGAACGATTATATTATGACTATAATGGTTATGAGCATGAATATCCTACAGAGCATTTTGTTTAGTTCAACTTGCTGTTTCAGAAAAGAACTAATACAAGTCGACAATTAACAACCTAATTATACATGTAGTCTGTAGTCGATTTAACTCTTGTAAGGCTGAATGCTAATTTTTTCAGATTTAATGCTACATGATGCTTTTGTTCTCTTAATTCTATCTTTTCAAGTGTTAAAGGAACGGAACTGGTCAAATGTAAAATGTTACTAAAAACCACCACGAAGGGGAGGGTGCCCACTCTAATAAAACGGCCCAATGGCGGCTCTAATATCAACTGTTATAAATCCACCAAGTAAAACTTACCCTTAAAAGCCGGGTAAGGTGTCCAATGAATTATAAATCATCAACCAATCTCATACTTGGTCTATATAGGATCGCAACTCAACTTATCCCATACTAAGTTGAACTCGAACAGAATTTTCCGGTCAAACCACACAAAATGCTACTTAAAGATAGCATATGTATTGCTAAAAACTCAATACTAAAGTTCTATGATATCTAAAAACTAATTCTAGATTTCGTAACTTTTTTAAACTAATATAATCCTGAACACTAGCCTTAGACAGAAGTTTTCACATTTTCCTGACAGTAGAACAAACAAAACCAAAATATGTCAGGATTTTTCCAGTCATCGATAACAGTTTGAAATTTCTGCCATCTACCAAGGAGCAGTAACTAGACTTTCGAATTCTCGCATGGCAGCTGAAATGCCCTCAAGAATAGAGTTGTCATCCCGCCGCAAGTTTGTAATATCGCGTCTGGTGTTCTTTTCGAGGAGGACATATAGCCCCCGTTCTTTTTCCAGCTCACTTAGGACCTTGTCGATGGAGAGAATACAACAATTCAATCTGACTTGTTCACTGGTACGATCTGCAAGCTGGGACTTGACTTCTTTAGACTGATCCTCGAGCTGTTTATGCTCACGTCTCGTTAATAATAATGAGTTAACACGATCCACCAAAGGCTTGACTTTAAATCCGTGCGTTTCTAGTTCAGCAAATGTTTCCAAGAAACTATCGAACTTGTTCTGAGAATCAGTAACTTGTAGCTCCGATATCTTTTCAGCTACAGTGGAAAATGTCATCATATATCCGAGAGCAAACCCTTCACGGAATGCCTCTCTAAAGTTCATCAATGGGCGGAAATGCGGATTTTGTGGCATGCGTTCGAAGATCTCAAGAGAATCAACAAAGCTCCAAAGATGAGGATTCTTGACGAATGGCATCTCTGCATTCTCAACTGGCTCATTATTTACTTCAACGCTTGATGCTACTCCAGGTACTGATTGACCATCAATTGTGTCATTACACTGGTCCTGAATGTTACAATGGCTGTGTCCTAATAATGTTCAAAAATCCACACAATTAGTACGTCATCAAATTTTTTGAAAGTTGATTTCTACTCAACTATGTTGGAAACTAGATCCATACCTTCTGAGAACGGAGGTTGATGAGCTGTTCCAACGCAGTTTTCAACGGAATCTGTTGCGATATTAACAATATCAGCTTCTTTTCTCCAGGAATCTGTGGCAGAAAATGGTGTTGATGTTTCAACAGACTTTATTTTCCCAAAGCTATTCCCACCTAAAAGAATCAACTCATTTTCAATATAAGAATACCTTCTAAACATAACTGAAATTGCTGATCAACATTGGAGATACCACAAGATTCTGAAATGGATTCAGCAACCACATAATCTGTAACTATCTTTTCCACGCAATGTGTCGTAACCAATGGGGCTGATGTTTCAGCAAAGCAATATGGGTCTAGAAATGCACTTTACGTAATCAAAGAACATTCTTATTTACATGAATTTCAAAAATTTATGAATAAATTTTTATGTGATTACCAAACACTAGAAAATACAATTCAGGAAAATAAAATACTGAAACTTATTTTCCAATGACAAATATTTTCTCTAAGGATTCATTTTCCGTCAAAAAAACGCAACCTTAATAAGACAAATAGTTCTTACAATAAGCATACCTTCTGAGCGCAAGAATTGATAATGATCATTCACTAACAAGCCACCAGATTTTCCACGACGATTTGGTCCAACATAAAACACATCAACTCCTGCAATGAAGTCGGCTGAGAACTGCGGAGTCAACATTTCCTCCGAGACATATTTTCTGTTGTCTTTTTCGCCTACAAAGCATTGACATTTGTTCGTAATGAATTTAGAACTAGTATTAGACTGAATCATATAGTTGTCACAGAATACATACCATCTGAGCCTAACTCCTGTGGGTGATATTCTGCAGAATTTTCACCTCCACCTGCAAAAAATCAACTTCTTAAGTAATATGAAAAACTCATATAAACCAGATAAACGGGGGATGTAAACCTGATGCTGAAATTTGCTGGCTTTTAAGCCCCGAATTTTCTGGCACTCCACTTTTATGTACAGAAGTCATCATATCAACCTCCATTCTAGCTTCTTTGTTCGTGCCCTACATCAGCAAGATAAATATACTGATGAAATTTATATTGGAAAGAAGTAAACAAAACTACCATATGAGAAATCAGTGGAATTCAATTCAATCATAGTTAAAAAAAATCCATGGCAGTGTAAATAAATAAATGTAGCTGCAAATATTCTTGCAACTAATCTGACAAAGTTTAATTGATTGCAGAATATAACCTTTTGAACACAGACGTTCATACTCAATCCGGGTGATGGTAAATCAATCCTGGTTGGCATATCTCCTATCTAAAAGCTTAACTGCTAACAGAAGTAGACTTACACTGTTGATGAAGCTCGTAGATTCAACAGAAGGAAATTTGTCAACTGCATGATTGCTCGAGTATTTAGGAAGCATACAACAGGTGATATTTTCTCCATTAAATTTCTCAATAGGAGTCGACTGTTCATGAGATTCTACAGAGGATGAACATGTCACATAACTTTCTCCTCTGAACTTCTTGCAAGGAGATGGACTTTCAGCTTTACTCTTGCATGCACTATGCTTCGCATTCATGAGTTCTGCATTCAAAGATGCTGAATAATTCGACGAATTCTCACATAAATTTGTGCATGGAATCTTCTCTTGTACTTGATTGTTTAGATCGCTGGCAATTTCAAGCTGAATGTCCACATCAATTTTCCTTCTTTTGTTGTCAACTAGTGATGCATCCTGAAAAAAAAGAATAGTATTCTCTAAAAGTTACAATCCACAAATCTAGTTCACGTTCATGCAAGAATAACTTCACAAAATACTCATACAACTGACTACAGATATTGCAAGACTCTTTTCTTGAAGCACAAAAAATGTGTAGCACATATAAAATGACTAATAAAATTCCACCTAAGCGTTTCACTGCTGTGTTTGAGACCATATATAATTAACTCAGGAGAAGGTAAAAAGAAGGGAGCATGTCAATAATGGTTGATTATTATATATTGCTGATCATCTTTTATACAACAAATATCGAAATCAACAAAAAGAATTATTCCACTTGTAAACAAGAAAAAAAAACTGTTCTAAATAGGTTATTCTCCTCTAGAGACGACTGATTTGTAAGGTTGAAGTTGAAGACATGGTTTAAAAGCATTAATCTAGTTATCAGTGTAAGTATAAACAACATTTATATGCTAATGGTTCACAGAAGACAACCATATTAACTTCCTTTTCCATGCAATCAGTTGAGGACTGTGGAACCAACGTCTTCCCTAAGACTCTTTTTCCATTGTCCTCCCCACCTGCAAAGCATTAATGTTTGTTCATAAGAAATACGGAACACGCAATATACACTACAAAGGAATATGAAATAACTAATATGTGACTGAGTCATAACGTCGTCACAAAATGCCTAACTTCTGAGTGTAACAATCGAGGTTGATCAACAAACTCAGTGCCACGAGTATTTTAAGAGGCAATCTGTTTCCATATGGTCTATTAAGGATGGGGGAGCAAATGTTTCTGAGCACACATCTTTTACATTTACCTTCTTTCCTGTAAAATATCAACTTTTATTGTCTAGGAATCCTAGGCATTCAATGAACACAAGATAAACAAGAGAATGTATACCTGATGTTGAAAACCGCTGAACTTCAAGCTCTAAATTCTGTGGTGCTTCCCTTTTCTCAGTAAAAGTCATCATGTTATCCTCCACCGCAGCTTCTTCTCCATGAGTTTCCTAGATCAGTAAGATAAAATCAGGATGAGACATGTTAGAAACATGCAAACAAACAAAGAGTTGAAAATTCACATTCACTCATTTCAATCTTAGCCAAAAAATCTAATAATTCATGTTGGTGTATATCAATGAATGTAGCTGATTCGTGCAGCCAACCTGAACAAGTAAATAGACAGCAAAAGATAATCTATGAGCATTGTATTTTCTATAGCCCAAGACCGTGCTCCTGTGATTGCAAATAGGTCCCTTTTTATAGGCATGCCTCATCTGAAAAGCGAGGTGAATAACTTGCACTGACCTTTGTGCTGTCAGGGATTGTAGATTCAACGGAAAGATTCTTTTCAGCGACAGGATTGCTTGAGCATTTAGCGACCATAAAACTGTTGGAATTTCCTCCATTTGATTGCTCAAGAGGTGTTGGGGGTGTTGACGTTTCATGACATTCCCCAGAGGAGGAACGTTTAGCTAACTTTTCCCCTTTGAACTTCTGGCAAGGCGATGTAATTGTGGTCTTTCTCCTGCGTGCTCTAGACCTAGCCTTCTTGAATTTTGAATCAAATATGGTTGAATAATTAAGCTGGTTCGTACATGAAATTCTGCATGGATTTTTCTCTACCACTCGAGTCTTTTCACTGATAGCACAGTCAAGCTGAAAGGTCACAACAGGACTTCTTTCTTCATCTTTGACAAGAATATCATACTGTCCTTGACAAGAAGAAATAAGTGATCCATCCTGAAATAAGAAAAGCCCTTTCTCTAAGCTATCGTTCAGTAATTTAGTTTACAGACATAACGAATTTCAGCAATTGCATTATTCATTTATCGTTCAATTACAAATAGGTCATTTCTTCCAAACTCATGGCTGATGTTTGTTACAATGGACATGATATAGAACATCATTCATTTATCATTAAACAAAATCTAGATGCACAAAGATTCACAACAAAGAAACAATATAGGAACACCACAAATGAATTCTGTCAGAGATATTGCATGAGAGCACAGAACATGCCATTAATAATAATGAAATTCCTCCGGAATAGGGAAGAAAAAGTTCAATCAAATACCTTGCAACGTCGGCCAATCCATTTTCCATTGACGAATTGCAAATATGGCATTAGTTTTGACTTGTCGAATTTCTTTGTCACTTTGCCACCCTTTAAATAGACAACATAACTTCCATCAGTTGAAATATTGGTAATAAATCCTTCCTCCCTTGCCAAACCATGGAAAACACAGACTTTATCCAACAGCTCAAATTCTTTAGACTTGAAGATTGGATAAGGTGGGCGGATATGGAATGAATAAAAAATGGCTCTTTTTCTATTCTCATTGCTGTTTCCCTGTCCACAAAACTCGACAACAAAGGAATTGAATCCATGTTCTTCAAGAATAACAGCCTGGAACCATACATATTTTGGCCTTCCTTTGAGAAGACTTACCTCCACAGTCATACCTTTACTGAACTCCAGTCCTTTCATTCGCTGTAAAATTCCAACAAAATAAGTCATAAATCAACAGATCATATACATAAATGAGCATACTGTAAATGAATTAAAATGCATGCCTCATTGAACCTTGCTCCCATCTTTCAATCATTTTGGATCTTATTCAAATAATGCAGGAGAAATATTAATCAGTCAGCAAATTGCCCCATTCTTTCAATCTTTCATTGCAAATTAACGTAGAAAGAGATAGCAAAAGGAAATTTCAGGTTACATTACTGCATCGTCAAAAGGATTCAAATTTACTATAGCTTCTTCTCCAAGATGTATCACTTGTCTCATCGAAATGTTGCCACAGAAATTTTTTCATTTCAAGGGAGAATAATTCTTCCAAGAAGTAGATCCTTTCAACCAACAAAATCTACCTATTTAAACAGGAAACAACAAAAAGCAAAAACTACCAACAAAATCCCACCAAAATACTTCATTTCAACCAAGACTTACTGTTCTACACTTGCACTTAACAAAATGCAGAAAAAGGAACCACCTTTATCAACAAAAACAAAAAAAGCAACAAACTTTGACGACAATAAGCTTCAAAGCAACAAGAAAAATAAAAAATAGCCAAGAGCACATACATATTCCTTAGGAGCTTTAACCCAATCCTCACAAATCCAGTCCCAATGAGCCCTCAAGTCCTCACCACTAAACTCAATCTGATGAGGAGGTGTTTCAAACACAACCATGTACTTCTTCACTCCATCTACTTCTCTAACACTAGAAACCACACCTTTCCACCACCCATCAAGATGGAATGCATCAACAACATCAAACACTTCAAAACAAGGCCTGACATTACCATCAAGTTTTGGAGGTATCGGTCTAATAAACGTGGGACACACGTATTCAGTTAAAAGACTTACACCATCTGCAGCTAATAATGTGTCGTATTGTACCAAAACTTGTCGCTTTTTCTTCCTGTTCCTTGACATAGCAGAGTCTACCACGCTTGATTCATACCATGCTCCTCTAAATCCTTCCTCGTCACTTTTAACTTCGACTTTGTTGCCTTTGGTTAAGAGGGTTTGTTGTTTCTTGCATGTTTTAGTTTGTCTTCTCGCTTTTACTGAAGATGACATTGTTGGGATGGTAGTAGAAAATGAAAGTAAATACTTGGTTTTTAACTTTACAAGAAAAAGACTTTCCTGTTTTTGTGCCATTTTCACTTCAAAAGGTTGGATTATCATTATATTACGGGATACCAAACGTGCCTTGGTTCAGTGGTGCCTGGGGCTAAACTTGGTAGGGCGGACTGCGGTTTGATCCCCGCAACGCTGTTTGGGAGGGGAATAAAATCTAACCACTCGGGACCCTCCCCGAACCGGATTAGTCTCGGCCCAGTGGGTCGAGGATACCGGGGCTCAGACAAAAAAAAATCATTATATTACGCGATAAATAAGTACTTTCTCATCACAAGTAAATGCTATTTTTTTTGCTAATAAATTATAGTCAAAAATGCTTTTCTGAACAATAGACAAAAAGACTAATTACAAGGCTAATATGGAACCCAAGGGGAGTAGTTGAATGAGAACCGATCCTATGTTAGAGGTCTCGTTTTAGGTCTGTCCAGGTTCGATTCTTAGCGTGGGAGCACTCTCCTCAGGTAGCTCTCAAGCTTCCTGGAACGGTCTAGATTAGTCGGGGGTCAAATGTGGTTCTTGGATACCAGGCGGTTTCGTCAGAAACGACGGAAAAAAAAACAAGGCTAATATGGAAGTCTGTGCATGGAACAAGCCTCGAATCAAATCATCAGTCTCCAATCCATAAACATCAAAACTTAAGTTTAGGTCGTTTCCTTTTTTCTGATCGGAAGATTTTTTTATCTAAGCAAAAGATGTATTTCTTTGATGAGAATGAAAGTAAAACAATGCCTTTTACTTTTAGTTGATAAATTTTTATTCGATATTTCAAATTTTTTTGGTTTGGGTTTTCAGTTTTCAAGTTAAATCGGGTCAATTTTGGTCAATTCTTCGAGTGTCTTAGTTTGAAGAAAATGGGACAAATCAAATAGGGTTTTGCATCATTTTAAAATAGTTTACATTCATTCAAATAAAATTCAGTATCATTTATATTGATATAGTTTTGTTTAGGTGAAAGAATGTTGCTTAGAATATCTGTTGCAATAATTATTTCATACATTAATATAAGAATTTTAAAATATGATGTCTCACAATTGAAAATAATTTAATAATTTAATACAAATAAAAATATCAAAATGTTGTTCAATTCAATAATTCTATAATTACCCTGAATTTTATTATAGTATCTCATAGTTAAATATTATCTTTAACAATACTTAGTACGAACCAAACTTTAAAAATAATATTTTATTAGTCAAAATGATATTAGTAAAAAATTTATTCAAAGAATTGCACAAAATAACTAAATAAATTAACATTTAAATTAATATATGTACTAATACTAATAATTTTTTAATATGTTTGTGTGTATATATGTATATATCCATCCATATATATACATGTACACATATCTAGATATGTTTATATGCAAACATATATTTATTTGTATATTCGGTATTAGTTCTGTTCTTTAGTCCAGTACAGTTCGGTATGATTCGGTTTTCGAGCCGAGTATTGCTTAAAAACAGAACAGTATTAGATAAATTTTTTGGGTTGGTTTGGGCCGAAAAAGTCAAAAGTCAATGGTTCTTTTTAGATCGGATATTTAGTTCAGTTCGAGAATCACCAAGACCCATGCTCAACCCTAATTTTAATAAGGGAGCTTACGGAACAGGACGAGACAGGATCATAAATCTCCAATCTGTCCCATGGTTTGAGAATTTTATTTTTGAAGCTCCATACTCGTTCCATAGGTTGAAAATCTTTATCCTGTCACATCCCAAAATTTTGGGATGAGACATAATGAAATCAGATATTTCAGGACAGAGAAAACTGTTTTGGGATGAGATTGATATTTGAGTTTTTTTATAAATGGCTAATTTTTTTGCAAGAAACAACAAAACAAATTATTATACTCATAAAATTTAACAAAAAAACTCATTATAAGTAATATAAATCGGCAAAAAAAAACTTGACACAAAAATAACAACAATTTGTAACCATCATCCTTTTTATTATAAGCAAAACAAAACTCTATCATTTTCGTTAATATCTGAAAATTATAAAAATCAAAAAATATTAATCATGTCATTTAAAAAATGTATAATTTTTTAATTAATTTTTAGTCAATTTCTTGTAATAATATTTAGTTTACTTAACTTTGAGTTAGTAAAAATTAAATTACTCAACTATTTGCAAATAGAAAGATTAATTTATACTATAAATTATCACATGTTGAGGTTGTGTTATATATATATATATATATATATATTTCGGTTCTAGTTTTAGTTCTTCGGGACAGGACGACATGAGACGAGACATGACGGTTCTCGGGATGGATATTACTTAAGATTCAAAATCTTCCTATAAGAAAAATTACAAGACGAAACGAAAGGAGGAAAGTCAAAGTCAAGGATTTTTTCGGTTCCAGTTCTATCGACTATCGGAACAAGAGACGTGTAATACCAAATTATATTCACAAAAACTCTAAAAAATCCAAGATTTACATCACCAAAACTTCAAATCACCAAAAATTCACAAAAACTAAACTAAAAAAAAGGTAACTCAAAACTCAAAAGTATCCTTAAATAAGTATACTATGGCCCCCAACGAAGTGGAGTAGAAACTTCAATCTGAAAACGAGAAGCCATTGCATACTGAAGCTCACTTTGAAGCTTATGAAATGTTAAATGTCCAAGGTTCTATCTATCGCAGATTTAGTGATAGAAGGTGAAACAATTAGAGCCATTTTAGTTGGGCTTGCAAGTCCGTCAATGGAAGTTTTAACATTTCATCAGTTCAGATATGTTTATGGGAGTGATATTCGAAAAAAAAGCACATTACTTGTAAAAATGAATTATAATTACACGGCCAAGTTCGCCAAAAGCAATAAGAACTTTGAGTAAAAAAGGCTAACAATAAGAAGAACATTCAAGCATGCACTCATAAAACACTAGAATGCAAGCACTTATTCATGCAAGCTTTTATGCACTCGCAGTGACAAATCCAGAAAAAAATATAAGAGTGAGCGACAACTTAGCTAAACAATAACATTAAGATAACATTATAAGAAGACAAAGAATGAAGAGAATTTGAAGTATGGACAGTGTAACCTAAAACCCCTTTCATCTGAACAATGCAGCAAATCCTGATAAGAGAAAGGTTTACGACACAATTAGGTATGTTGATTATGCAAGAAGCAATATAATTAGAGGAGTTGGTAAAAGCTCTTTAATCACAGATGCAACCATTGCTATACAGAACATATTTTCAAAAAATATACCTGCATGAATGTGTTTCGCAATAAATAACTTCTTCCTTCTTTAATCGCGCTGAATTATACAGTTGCTTTTTCAGTCCCTTGTCAGCAACAACACTGATGCTGTACTTTATCCTAAAAATGAAGCAGCACGAATGGGAGGATGCTATGAAATGAACCATTGTAGTTCACACTGCATTGAAATAAAACCAGAAACAATCTCCTACTGTATTTACCATGGCTCGTTACAGAGATTGTACTGTATTGTAACCTCCCGTACGAATCTCTGTTGCTGTAGTGCATTCTGAAAGAAAAAAAAATTTCAAGCTAAGAAAAAACAGAAATTGCTACAAACATAGGCATGTAAACTCATACATCACAGCAAACAGTTACAGACACTAAGCCATGAAAAATGTCTGTTGCTGCAGTGCATTCTGAAAGAAAAAAAATTTCAAGCTAAGAAAAAACAGAAATTCCTAAAAACATAGGCATGTAAACTCATACATCACGGCAAACAGTTACAGCACTAAGCCATGAAAAGAAATATGAGCATTGCCTCTTGATGATAACAACAGATCATCACCCAGAAACAAAAATTTATAATAATAATGAATGTCTATCCTGTGAATGGAAATGTAAAAATTTCAAGCCTCAATTATCTTTTCTCAAAAGTCCTTTTTTTTTCAAAATGAGTAGCATGTTTGTTTGAACATGACAAAGCAAAGACACGATTCTTGAATGATAAATCCAAAATTACTAGACATACTGAAGCTGCAGCCATTGTGGTCATTGTTCGTTCGACAACAACAGGGGCCAGGATTGGCTCCACTGTTGATGTGTGCGTAACACAAGGATCAAGGTCAATAGTTCCACCTCCTTTCTGAAAGTGAAGAAAATAGAACAGGAAAGAAGAAAGTAAGGTTAGTATGACACTACAAGATCGTTAAAAGCAAAGCCCAAGGCCAAAATTTTCTAGAAACTAAATTTATCATAACAAGGGCCAAAGGTGAGCAAAAAGTATAACTTGGACACTCACCACAACCAAGTTTTCCAAAAGAAAAGTACATAGCCAAAAGACATTGACTTATTTATTGCTCACAGTACTGAGAATCATAAAAGAAATTGCTCCATCAAAGCTGGTTGGGATTAAGGAGCAGAATTTTGTTGTTTTTGCTTATTGAAAGATGATTTGGGGCTAGAAGAACAATAGGCACTACAATGATTTATGCACTCAACAGGCTCCTCAAAGCGCATGCAATCGACAATGCATGCATCTATGAACTTTTTCACCAAATCTTTGTTGAGCATCGATTCCAAACAACATCAGCACCACCATGAAAATCACCAAAGTATTCCTCAAATTCTTCGAACCCATCTTATATTGCATTATATTTTTCTGTATCTAATTTCATTCTTGAACATCTAATATATAGGCCTTGTTTGGTATAATTAACTAATTTTCTCACAAGTCATTAAAGAAGTAAGATACATGAAAAAAAAATTAGTGAAAATATATGATTTAGAAAACTGAGGAAAACAAGCTCCATTTTATAAAATAAAATTGTGAAAAACTACTTTTAATAGTTTTCAAACTTTTGTTTTCTATTTTTCTTGAAAAAAAAAGTTTTGAACATATTTTCTAATTTTTCAATTTTCACAGTAAAATTTTCTAGAAAATTAGAAAATTTTCTGTTAATAACCTTACCCTAAAAAATCCAAGATTTACATCACCAAAACTTCAAAACACCAAAAATTCACAAAAACTAATCTAAAAAAAAGGCAACTCAAAACTCAAAAGAATTGTTAAAGAAGCATACCATGGCCCACTTCAATCTGAAAACGATAAGCCATTTCATACTGAAGCTCACTTTGAAGCTTATGAAATGTTAAATGTCGAAGGTTCTGTCTTTCGCAGATTTAGTGATAGAAGGTGAAACAATTAGAGCCATTTTAGTTGGGACTTGCAAGTCCGTTAATGGAAGTTTTAACATTGCATCAGTTCAGATATGTTTATGGGAGTGATATTCTAAAAAAAAGCACATTACTCGTAAAAATGCATTAAAATTACACGACCAAGCACATTACTCGTAAAAATGCATTAAGAACTTTGACTTATTTGAGTAAAAAAAGGTTAACAATAAGAAGAGCATTCAAACATGCACTCATAAAACACTAGAATGCAAACACTTATTCATGCAAGCTTTTATGCACTCACCACAACCAAGTTTGCTAAAAGAAAATTACATAGCCAAAAGACATTGACTTATTTATTGCTCACAGCACCCACGAGGTGCTGGTTGGATTGACAATTCAACCCTCCCATGAGTCCAAGGAGAGTCGCCTCTGTGAGGGAGGAGCCGTGCCTCTTGTTCTGAATTCGGATTAGTCTTGGCCAATGTGTCGGGGATACCGGAAGGTTCAAACAAAAAAAAAGTTATTGCTCACAGTACTGAGAATCATAAAAGAAATTGCTCCATCAAAGCTGGTTGGGATTAAGGAGCAAAATTTTGTTGTTTTTGCTTATTGAAAGATGATTTAGGGCTAGAAGAACAATAGGCATTACAAGAATCTATGCACACAAGTAAAGGATGCTGATGTTCTATGCAATAGGACGTGCATGCATCTATGCACCTGTCACCAATGCTTTGTTGAGCATCGATTCCAAACAGCATCAGCACCGCCATGAAAATCACCAAAGTATTCTTAAATTCTTCGACATCTTATATTGCATTATATTTTTCTGTATCTAATTTCATTTTTGAACATCTAATATATAGGCATTGTTTGGTATAATTAACTAATTTTCTCACAAGTAAATCATTAAAGAAGTAAGATACATGAAAAATAAATTAGTGAAAATGTATGACTTTTATGTGTTTTGTATGAAAAAATACTTATTGAGAAGTTGTATAATAATTTTTATTATATACCTATAATACCATTTATAAAAAATATACTATAATTAATCAAATTATATAATTTTTATAATTATAAAAATATAATATTATAATTTTTTTGCATAAGTTTTTATAAAAAATACATTGTTTAACGAAAAATTATCATTTTCTAATTTTTTTTATTTGTTATATCAAATTAGTGAATCAAAATATTCCCAAACTTTTATAAAATTTAAAAGTATTATTATAATTTAAAATAAGAATATAAAATTAAATTTACTGTAAATAAATAATTATAATAAATATACAATTTAATTGGATTGTAAGTAAAAATAGAGATTACTAAAGAAAAAAAGGTAAGAAAAAACTCAATTCTCCATGTGGATTTTTTCTTCCTCTATTTAAAGTAACTTTCTTTCCTAACAAAAAGGCCGCCATCATCATTGCATCAGTCGACTATAATCCTAAGTTTCTTATTGGAATTCTAGGAAAAGTTTCATCAATCGATTATAATCCTAAGATTCTCATTTCATATCTTGGTAAAGTTTTCCTCATGTGGTCTAGATAGAACTCACTACAACTATTGTATTATTATAGTGTTGCCTCATACGTCAATAAATACTATGATTGTACACCACTAATGCTACAATCCTACACCAAACTCTTTCTTACTTAGTGACAACCAAACATGATAAGGGAATTCACTTTCCCTCCCTCACTTCCCTCATACCAAACAGTGCCATAATGGTGTCGATTGTTTCAGTCACCTAATTTTTTTCATTTGTTCTCGGGTCACATCATTTTAGGTTTCGTTTACTTTGAGTTGAGTCGCCTAATTTGTTCACGTGTTCAATGGGGAGTATGCTTTTGACGTGTTAACAAGAAAAAGAACATGACGAACTTTATACAACTTTTATTGTATTTGATTGTTTTCTCTAACTCTTTCAAAGTACGACACTATCATTGTTGCATCAGTCGATTATAATCGTAATATTCTCATTTCATATTTTGGTTAAGTTCCCTCGTGTGATCCAAAACTCACCACAACTATTATATTATTATAGTGTTGTATCATATGTCACTAAATATTATGATTGTACACCACTAATGCTGCGATCCTATACTAAACGTTTCCCTACTTAGTGACAACCAAACATGACAAGAGAATTCACTTTCTCTCTATAACTTCCATCATACTAAACAAGGCCATAATGGTGCTGATTGGTTCACTCACCTAAATGACAAGGGAATTCATTTAGAGCAATTGTTTCTCTAAGAGAAAATCAACTTCCATACTTAGTGACTACAAAAAATGACAAGAAAATTCATTTATCCTTTAGTTCACTTCCCTTTATCACTTTGTTCGCACCAAACAAGGTCATAATGATGTTGATTACTTTATTTACCTGCACCTTTTTGTTTATTGTTTGTTTACATGTCAAATTGTTTATTGTTTTATTTTTCTTTAAATTGAGTGGCTTAATTAGTTCACATGTATAATGGTAAGTACGCTTTTGACGTGTTAATGCCTAAAAAAAATACACATGACAAGCTTTTTACATCTTTTGCAGTGTTGACTGTTTTCTCTAACTCTTTCAAAACAAAATGCCATCATCGTTGAATCGGTTGATTATAATCCTAGGATTCTCATTTCATATCCTGGAAAAGTTTCACTTATGTAGTCAAGAACTCAACACTACTATTATATTATTATAGTGTTGCATCATATGTCACCAAATATTATGATTTTGCACTATTAATGATACGGTCCTACATTGAACGCTTCCTTACTTTTTTTTTGACAAAATATTAATTCATTCCATAAGATCATGGGCTAACTCAGCCAAGATACAATCAGGAGCGATAAGCCCCCAAATATGAAGACCTGGTAAGGAACCAAAAGCTCTTACAATTTTATGAGCAACTTGATTCGCAGATCTCCGAATATGAACAACTTGGACATCCACCAAAGTTGTTAACAAGTCTCTGCAATCTATCACCATTAAACCAAAATATGAATCATAAAAGACTAAATTGTTAATGGCAAAGACAACATTCCAGCAATCAGACTCTATAACAAAGCGTGTTCTGTTCCTTTCCTTTATCCACGTTAATGCTTCACGGATCGCGATCGTCTCCAAAATAATTGGATCTCTAATAAACTGATGATGGACGACTTTAGCACCGCAAAAACTTTCTTTATCATCTCGGCAGACTAAGCTCGTGGCACTCGCTCTTTCAAACGTTGCAGCATCTACAGATAACGTCCTCCAATTGTGGACTGATTTGTGCCATTTTTCTAGATATGCGCTAACTTCTCGTGGACCACCTGCAGCAGCCAAAGAAGCCAGAGCACAATCCCAACAATTAATCAAACCATTGCTAAGCCTCAACATTTCTATGGGAGACAAAAGTTTATGGTCCCAGACAAGTTGTAATGAAACCTCTCTCCTCATAATATCCTTTCCACTTCCCAACCCACTATCAGCCGCCCTATTGTCCCCACACTCTTGCATGCTACTAATATTCCCCATGCAACCTCTCGACCCTTGTGCCACGTGTATGGCCTCATCGTTGCTTGTGCCCTTCTGCCCCTCACGCCTTTTTGGAAACCCACCCTCTTCCGGCGACCTCTTCTCCGATCTAGGAATCATCATCGGTTCTGTTCTCAACCTCATAAAGCTTCTCTTATAGCCATTAAAATTGTTTGGGACCACTTCAATCACTTCCCCAGCAGCCCTTCCCAATAGTTGAGCCACACTTTTTGACATACAACGAGCTGGAATGTCATGGGCTTGGAGCCACAGAGAGATATGACAAATTGGTTTCTGTATTGGATCTTCTCCTGGGAACACTCTTCCGATCAGGAGCATATTATTGTTAAGGGACCATGGACCTCCGTCCAGTACGCGCCTTACATCGGCTTCATGTCTGAATTGGATCAAGAATCGATTAGATTCAATTTCTGAGAAGCACACACCCATTCCAAGTTTCCATGCTTCAGATGCTTCTCCGATTGTAATTTTTTCACATTGATCCGCCATGTCATCAACATCCATTCTAGTATTCTCGATAGGAGAGCACACAACAAGAAAAGCAACTAAAAAAACCTAAAACAAGTCAGGAGCAAAGGAACTCGTTACAGAGACGAGAGCAACTTTTCCTAAGAGTTGTTTCCACCTTGGTGAAAAACAAAAACTGTTGTTTTCGGTTGGAAGAAAAGGCAAGAGCCTAACTTTTCTGTCTTGAAAGATATGGTGATGAAGATGAAAAATCAGACCATGGATGCCATGGACTTTTTCTTTCGTTTTTGGAATTTGAACAGAAAAGAAAGAAAAAAAGAAACGGGAACAAGAAGGAAAGCAAGTTAGGCTCGATTTACCTTGAAAGCTATAACTAATGACGAAAGGAAGTGTAGCTATGGGGGCGGTGGAATTGATTGTTGACGTTGGAGATTATGGTAGAATATGGTGGTGACATCGGAGGGAGAGGTTCAGTGGTGTGGGAGAATGATGGTTTAAGTCGTCAAGTGGTGGTGAGAGACGTGTATCTGCTTCCATTGCTTGCTCTCTCAACTCAATATGCTGCAACAACGCTTCCTTACTTAGTGACCACTAAACATGATAAAGGAATTCACTTCCCCTTTAATTCCCTTCCTCTCCCTTACTTCTCCCATACGAAACAGGCCATAATGGTGTTGATTGCTTCACTTACCTAAACTTTTTTTTTGTTTGTTCATAGGTCACATTGGTGCAACCACTACAAAAAAAATATGCATTTAGTGACCACTGACTAGCGACGACCAATAAAGCATCGCTAAATAGAGACCTCAAATATGACGATTTAGACACAACTTAGCGACAACTGTCATTATATTTAGTGAAAGATAATTGGAGACACTTCGCAAATATTGGCAGGAAGTTTGTGCAAAAAATATAGTGGTGAACTTCACTTATGACGATTTAGATACAACTTAGCGACAATTGTCATAGTATTTAGCGATATATAACTGATACACGTCGCAAATATTGGGGGAAAGTTTGTGCAAAACATATGGGGGACATATCAAGGACAGTAATTTGTGGATATGTTTCTAATAAAAGGCAGGAATTTGGCGCCAAGTGATTAGAGACGTGCGTCCATTGTAACTATTATTAGGGACAATTTTCTGCAACAAATATCGAAGCTAGTTTATGCCGCGAAATTCTAGCAAAATATTGGCGACAAAAATTAAGCGACGCTATTGACATTGTCCTAGAACTTGCGACAGTTGCAGACAACATTAACGACAAAGATAAAAGTTTGTTGCTAATTAGCAACGATCTACTAAATGGAAGCGGAATCTCTTCTGTATCCATACAAGCTAGACGAGTGTATTAACGACGAATAACACTTTTAGTCTGTAAATACTGACAAATATTGTAGTTGTTGCTGATTTTTTGTGACATTTACTATTCACATGTGGGCTGTGGCTACACCTGGTAATTAAGGTTGACGGGTCAGGTTCGTGTCGTCTCAATATGACATGCTAACATGATTAACCCAAACTCAAACCCGACCCATTTAATAAACGGGTTAGAAAGTGAAACCCAAACCCGATCCATTTAATAAACGGATTGGCAGGTTGACCCATTTAACTAGCACATTTAGATAAAAATAACAATTTCTAACTCAAAAAAGCGATTAAAGAGTGTACGATAAGATATGTTAAATGACATAATTTCAATTTTTTTAATATTATGTCATAAATAATGATATTTAATAGAAAATTTCATTAACACGATAAATTGATTTAATTGACACGAATTATCCTATTTATTTATATGAGTTAACATATTAAATAAGTTAAAAATTAACCTATTTAACATTTATTGTATAAACTTCAAATCTAAATATAAGTTTAGTTTTTTTTTGTCTCATATATGTTTTTTATATTAAATTTTTGTATATTTTTTTAAAATATTTTATTTTATATAGTTATTAATAATTTTTTTAACGGGTCATAACGAGTCGTAATGGGGTCATGTCGGATTTACCTGTTTAACTAAATTTTTAACGGATCATAAACGGGTCAACTCATTTACGACCCAAACCTATTTATGCCAATCCAAACCCGCTTAACTTCATGTCGGGTCGCGTCGACTTTTGCCAGGTCTAGCTGTGGCAACAACTATTGCAACGAATGAGCATATTTTGTCACAAAATAGCGACAAATTGTATCACATGTCGACATTTGTACTCATTTTGCTCCACAACCATTCTATCCTCTAACCCCTTCAAATCCGCCTGCCTAAAATCTATCAAATAAAGGGAAGTTTTAAGCGAAAATATAACAAGATGAATTTGAAATAAAATCAATTTAAAAAATACAGAGGTGTTTGATAACTCTAATTAAGTTCTTAATTTAAAATATTAAGCACTTAATTATTTTAATTGTATTTAATAACAAAAATAAATAACTAATTTAGCCAATTAAAGTTAAAAAATTACTTAATTTTTTAAGTTAAAATATTTAACTTAAAACATTAAATAAGTAACTAACTCATCCATATTTTTCATTCAAAACTATATGCTAATAATTAAATATTTTTTATAATCATATTTATTCAAATATTAAGAGATGAATTTCATGAATTTATTTTTTCAAAATTTTGATATATTTATTAATAATTATAAATTAAAATTTTAAAATTTAAATTTAAATTTTACTGTTACCATTATTAATAAAAATCATATTGCTAGAAATAATTTATAATTTTATTATTTTCAAATTTAAAAGAAAAATCTAACACACATGTATTTTCTATTATTTTATTCTTTTAATTTATCAATTCATGAAATAGATATTCACAATTCTTTGGTCTAATGATTTCACAATTTTTTTATATTTTTTAGATTTTGTAAAAAATTTTAAACAATGATTCAGTTGTTTGTCAGTTAAATTTGTGAAACAACTTATTGAATTCAGCATAATTTTTAGTTATAAATAAATAAATTTTCTTAACAGATTAAACATTTAACACTTAAAATTCAGAACTTAAATTTTCAGCACGATTTTCAATTTTATTAAAAGGTACCTACATTTGCTCACTTGTGATATTCTTGAAGTAATCTTCACAAAGCTTTCAATTGAACTTGCTGCATCCATTAAAGTTCATATTAAGTCATCCATTCAAACAGATTTTGTCTTCTTATTTTTATTCTTATTTTTTTTTTCTTCTTTTTCTTTCTTTTTCTCTTCCTACAAAGACCAAAATGTGGACAAAAATTAATTTCGATTATGTCTATATTTTCAACCCTGCATAAATATTATTTATGCACTAAAAATATTTTTCTGATTCCTTTTGCATCTACTTTAAATATAAATCTGCACATTAAATTTTCCTCTAAAAGCACCTTCATTTTGATTTCTTTTTCAATATTCTAATTCTATCTCAGAATATTGTTCCTTTTGCACCTTCTTTTACAATATAAATCTGAACACTAAGTTCACTTCCATCATTTTCGATGGCTTTTTTCAATCTTCTAATTATGCATCAACGAAGGGGAAAAGGCCCTTACCTGGTTCGTTTCAAATTTATTGTCATCGACTTAATAATTTGTGATAATTTAAGTCAAAGCTAAACTAAGTCGTACAATATGTTTGCACCGATCCACACCTAATGAACCCCTATCTTGCATAATTCTTATATCATCACCAACACAAATTCTGTGTCATTGTACCATCATACATAATTCCTACATAATCACTTGTGTCATGGTATATCTACTGTTATTTGTAATAGGTCTTTTTGATTGATCTTTACCTGTTCGAGAGTCCCAATCACTAACTCCTCTCATTTTCTCATAGAACCAACAACAATATTTCAAACGTTGACAACCACAAAGTTATCAATCAAGAGTAAGTGTAATTTTTGCATTTTATCCTTCATAGCCACCACAACACCTCTGAACATCTGAATAACTCCAGCACCACCCGAGAAACCAAAAAATATGTTTCATCAAAGAGCCAACAAAAATCAAATTTCCTGATCCCTATCTGTTTTCTCGTATGAATATAGTCATTCTAAACATGTCTCATCTCCTTGTACTGATAACACATCAACTTATATAATTTGTTATTCATTCTTCTATCACTGTGAAGTGATAACCTAGAGCCTCAATTTCTCCCTCAAAATTGAAATCGTATCAATTCTATAGATAATAATATATTTGTAAAATCACTTATAGAAATAATCTCTCCCATTTATGATAGTATCCTCAATTCTCATAAGACCTACACAAAGAATGCAACGAAAACTAGCTTGATCCTCATTATCGAGCATGACCCCATCACCTTCAAATTTAATTCATTATTATTAAGTTTACCAAGATATTCCTTTACCTACGTGTCTTCGGTCATCTTCAAGGTATGCAATTACTTTTTTGATAAAACTTGTTCATTAGAGATTTCCTCTGATATATACTCTGTAGCTTCTGCTGAGTATTTCCATTAGCTATCCTACTCAAGACTTTATTTGTCAAACTCCATAAAATAACACCATGTTCCATATTCTCTATCACGACTTTCTATACCGACATTAATTCCAAAGATAACTTCTCTTTACCTTCTATTGTCCCTTCACAAAACTAGTACCGAGTGAACAAAATACTCAATTATGATTCTAATACCACTTGTCAGGAATTTAAACAATAAGGTAGTGCAGAAATAAAGAGAACACAAATAATTTACGTGGTTCGATCGATGAGACCTATGTTAACATACAAAGAAACAAATAATTGATTATTAGTCACCAAAAGGTGAAAACCAAAACCTTACACTAAATATAAGTTTACACTAAGGCACCACATAAAACCCTAGTTTTGCCTAATTTTAAGTGTGTTGCCTAATTAGTGTATTGAATCAAAATTATACATCCCGTTACTCTAAATCTCTCCAAAAAATCAACTATATCTAATAAGTATAGTAAAAGTTATTCATTAGTGCATTGAGTAACCAAGATGGTCGATTTTTGGTAAATGTGAAAGGTTGTGAATCACTATGGAATTTAAAAGCATGTGTTTACACTAAAAATAATTTCAGTCCATGGGTCGAATTAGTCGAACAAGCTCAGTAATCGTCACAGATTTTAGTTCCAAAAAACTTTAATTTCCTAGCATGCTCATGCAACTTTAATTTTATTTCCGCACGTGACGCATTGCTAATTCATCACTTCAATTAGACATCCAACCATAAAGGTCCTTAACAAAATGGTCCATTATAAGGAAAATTAACAAAGTTTATGAAATATTAAATGTCGAAGGTTCTTCCATAATTGAAGGTTCTGTCTATCGCAGATATAGTGGTAGAAGGTGAAACAATTGGAACCATTTTACTTTGGAATCCGTCAATGAAATTTTTAACATTGAGTCAATTCAGATACATTGATTTACTTATACATGCAAGCTTTCATGGGAGGTGATGTTTGAAAATAAAAGAGCACAATATTCTTCAACAATATTCATTGAAATTACACGATCAAGTTTTCCAAAATGAACTTCTAATATATATATGGCTCTTGTTTGGTATAATTAATTTATTTTTTGAGAAGTTATTAAAGAACTAAAATATATAAAAGAATAAATTAGTGAAAAATATGACTTTTATGTGCTTAATATAAAAATATTCTTCTTGATAAGTGTGTCATAATTGTTATTATGTAAGTATAATACACTTAATAAAAAAATATATTATAATTTATTCAAATATATATTTTTTAAAATTATGAAAAATATAATATTATAAAATTTATGCATAAGTTTTTATTAAAAAATAAATTATTTAGCAAAAATTATTATTTTTTAAAAATTTTTATTTGTTATATTAAATAAGTGAACCGAAATATTTCTAAACTTTTTAAAAAATTAAAATTATCATTGTAATTTAAAATAAGAATATAAAATTAAGTCTATTGTAAATTAATAATTATAATAAATATACAATTTAATAATTATAATAAATATACAATTTAATTGCATTGTAAGTGAATAGAGATTACTAGAGAAAAAGGGGGCAAAAGTATCATTTCATATTATGTAAGAGAAAACTCACATCTCCTCGTAATTTTTTTCTTTCCCTATTTAAAGTAACTTGCTTTCTTAACAGAAAAATTCAACTTCCATACTTAGTGACAACCAAACATTACAAGAAAATCCATCTCTCTTCTCATTTACTTCCCCTCGCTCACTTCCCATATACTAAACAAGGTCATAATACTACCACCAAACGCTTAGATCAACTGGCGTGGGGTTGTTCTAACTTAACCAAAAATCTCGAGTTCGAGTCTTGGGTACGCAGCTGCGTTAAAACTTGGTTGAGAGAGCTTTGCCGCCCTTGTGGTCCTGCCCGGCTCGAACGAAGATTAGTCTGGGGTGCCCAAGATACCTCGTGGTTCAGACAAAAAAAAACAAGGTCATAATACTATGATGCTTATTGCTTCATTTGAAATAGATGAGCTAATATAGGAGCTTGAGGTAATAAGTGATCATGAACTAGAGGAGTTTAAAGATAATGAACATGTCCTAACACTAAAATATAAAGGTTGGAAGACTGTATTCTTCGTCATTGATAAGTATCTTGTAGGATTCTTCTTTTCAATTTTATAATTACTGAATTATAAATGAGTTGCACAAATTGAGTAAGTATTTAGAAGATTTTCATCTCCTATTTAACATATATGTTGAAAGGATTTAGGAGTATTATTTTTTATTAAGTCTCAAATAAAATTAGTTTCATATTGTCAAAATGAATGAAGATATATGGTTCAAATAAAAAAAATACATATTTCGACAATTCAGTGACAACTTTGTTACTAATAATTTTCTTTGGGAGAGTATTATGAGAAATTGAATTTCAAAGTGTAGTAGTGTGACTCTTATCCCACATTGCTTAAATCAAGAAGTAAGGGGAGAATTTTTGTTATAAATAGAAGCCCCTCCTTAGCTTCTAAACCATCCCAACAATAAGTCTCCTCCTTTCTAAGACTTATTTGTTTTCTCTTCTCTCTTTTACAATATTTCTCTAGTGAAATATTAATTTAGTAGTTTCCGAGGAAGTAGACAAAATTGGCCGAACTTCGTTAAATTCTGGTGTTCTTTATTTGTCTATTTAATAGTTATTGGCGGGTATAGTTGTAGTGATTTATTTATGCTATTAAATTACATGTCTAGGTAAATATTGTCAACAAGGCGATAAGAGCCTAAGGAAAGTGGTTCTTAACTGAGACCGTTTGTGTCTCGACCATTTATCTGGGAATTTACCTGGTGTAATTTTTTTGGTATAAGTTTTTCACATGCTATTTCACCTGTGCAATAGATAGGTTTTTTTGTTCTCACAAAAGAAATTACCCAAGCTTCCGCAACAACCTCTCCTCTTAAAGATGAATTTTTATTCTCTTTTCATTGAATTTTCCTATCAAAACATGAAAACCAAATGAACCCACCCATGAAAAACCCATCTTTAAATTCACAAGTCATAACTAAAGAATTTTCAAATTAAAAACAATACTATTATATCTTTATGTGCTTTTTATAAACAAATTGAAACTTTGTGATGGAATTCAACACATAAGCACTGGGTATGTGTTCCACTTGCACAAGTTAAAACTGATAAGTTAAGATCAATCAAACACATGCATTTAGTGTCCACGTGCACTCTAAATGCAAATTTACATCTATATGAACGTTATGCAAAAAAATTAGCGTCGTTGTGGTTGCTATAGACGTTAAATATCAAAATGCATTTAGCATCTAAGTAGAAGCCAAATTTAGCTTTCACGAGAAAGCTAAATGTCAAAACGCATTTAGCATCTACGTGGGTGCAAAATGTCAAAATGCTTTTAAAATACAAGTGGATGTTAAATGTCAAAACGCATTTAGCATTCATGTAGACGGTAAACTCAGTATCTACGTGGACGTTAAATAATTTAGCATTTAGAGTTTTAGTGTCCAAATTTTATGTTCAACTTTTGGTCGCTAAATATAATTAACGTTGAAATTCCTGTATTTAGCGTATATTTGTACTTTTAGGCTAAGACTTTCATGTTTTCGTAGGTGTTGGGTCAACTATCATGGTAACATTGGTGGGTAGTTCTTGGATTTACTTGGTTTTAAAGCACAAGAGAAAGTTGAAGGAGAAAGAAAGATTCTTCAGAGAAAATGGTGGTTTGACGTTACAACATAAACTCTCTGGGGGAGAAGGGTCAAGAAGTTTCAAAATCTTCTCAGCAGTTGAGTTGGAAAAAGCTACCAATAATTATAACGAGGATATGATCATTGGTAAAGGAGGCTTTGGAACAGTTTACAAAGGAATTTTAAGTGATAAAACAGAAGTTGCAATCAAAAGGTCTACAACTAACGAACACTTCGAGCAATTTGTTAATGAAGTGTTAATACTTTCTCAAATCAACCACAGAAATGTGGTGAAGTTATTGGGATGTTGTTTAGAGACACAAGTGCCATTACTTGTGTATGAATTTATCCCTAATGGTACCCTCTTTGAACATCTTCATCA
>CANYCX013272083.1:0-18573 GCA_948193385.1 Breynia disticha f. nivosa | reverse complement strand
AAAGTTTCAAAAAAAACCTTAAAAACCAATATGATGAAAACTTTAAGTTTATATGCGGTTTTTAAAAACATCGTACAACCAAAAAAAGAACATAATAAAAAATTGAGAAATTCTTATTAAAAAGTAGATCTACGGTTTATGCACCCCAAAAATCAAGGGAAAAAAGCTAATAATATAAAAAATAGAAACAATCAGATTTTAAAATTTTAAAAATATATATAAAAATAATTTCAACAATAGTTTAAAAAAGAAAACATAAAAAGATGCAACATGAAACAACAAGTAGAATTTAAAAACAACAAAAATAAAGAAGAGGATTTCTTTGATTTCTTTGGAGATTTTGAAGAAACGAGTTTACACAATATATCTGAAGTGGTATTGTACAAAAATTTAGGAGTTTTAGCCATGTTTTAGAAGAGAGTTTAGGAAAATGTAGAAGAGAGAATAGAAAAGATAGATGGATCGAATGAAAAACAAAGAGAAAAGAAGAGGAAAGAAGAGGAAAGAGAGGAGGATAGAGTGAATGATGGGGAAATGTGAAAGAGTGAAAAGGAAAGAGAAACACAAAAAACAAAAAGGCATGTGTTTTTAGAAAGGAAAAGAAGGAGGGAGAGTATGATAAGAAAGATCTAGACACTAGTTCAAGTATAAAGAGATGAGCTAGACTGATGATAGGTTGGAGTTGTAAAAATGAAAAAAAAACATACAAAATTATAATAAAAGACTTTGGGCCGAAAATAAAACACTCTGAATGCAAATTTTAACTAAAAAATAGTATGTGGTGTAAATAACCCAAAAAAATAATTATAGGAAACATAGATTTTCAATTATACTATACAATTTTGACATTCATTTTCAAATTTATCATCTCTTTATCTGTCCACACTAGGAGTGATCTAGATTCTAATAGGATCTTTAAAAGAATTTTATTAGTTATTTATTATAGAGAATTCAACTAAAGTTTTGGCTCTAATGCACTCTCTATTTTGCTCTTTATTTGTCAATAACAAAATGAGTTCTCTCTCAATTGATGTGTCGATAATTTTGTTTATTCTTGAAAAATAGATCTTATTTTTTTATTTCTATTCATCACTTTTGTAAAAAATGTTATGAATTTTTCTTATTTTTAAATTATAAAGATTTTTTTCATAACTTTTTTGGTAAAAAAAATTATGTGGGTATAGATGATGTATTTTTAATTTAATATTGATGGTACTATATATTTTGGCTTTTAATTTTTTTTAAAATTATAATCTTACAAAATAAAAAATTAAAGAACTTAAAATAGAGAGTCACATTAAAGTTCTTATTTAATTTCACTTTTTATAATTTTACAAACTCTCTATTCACTTAAAAATCTTTTTTAAATTTAACTATTCCTATTGGAGATGCTCTAACTTCACTAACTACCCTAAATAACTTCCACATATACTATAATTAAATTTTTTTTTATAAAACCTTGTATCTATGTAAAATTCCATGTAAAAATCCCTAATAATAATAATAATAATAATAATAATAATAATAATAATTTGTTATTAAAAATTGATGGCAGAAATAAAAGGCGTGGTCTCGTGATATAGAAACCGAGGTTTGGAGCGAGAAATCGAAAGAAAAAGAAGCCGAAGCGAAGCTAAGCGACGAGAGTGAAGAAGAAAATGGCATTCAGAGCACAGATTTCAAAGAACATAAAGGAACTTCGGATTCTTCTGTGCCAATCCTCTCCCTCTTCTTCCGCTACTCGGTATTCTTCCCCCCTTTTGTTTTATTTAACTTTTATTAAATTACATACTCAAATCTATTGTGTTTGTGTGGCACAATCAAACAGAGCATTCATAGAGAAGAATTACAAGGAGTTAAAGACCCACAACCCCAAACTCCCTATCTTGATCCGTGAAGCTAAGGGCATCCAACCCCAGCTTTGGGCCAGATATGGTTGCTTATCTTTCTTTTCCTCATTAACTCTCATTTCTTTGTATTCAGATTTGGCTTTGTTGAAATTTTGATTTAATTTATGGTGTTATATATTTGTTCTATTTAGTTTCAAGTTTTGGGTGTTAATTTGATTGTTCCTTTGTTGATTGAAGTATATTCGATTATGATGTTGTGATGGTAAAATTGAAGATAGTAATCGATTTCTTCATAATCCAAAGTCGCATTGTTGGGTTTTTTTGAGTACGATACTAACATTTTAGTTGGAAGTTTTGCAAAAACTGGGGTATTCTTCGACTTAACTCGTATTGGTTGAAGATGGCTATTTTTTATTTACTAGTAATCCACTAAGGTATTCATGATAATGGCTTAACTTGACCTCACTAATTGTTCGTTAGAGCTCAAATGATTTTACCCTTGAACTGCCATTTGGATATTGTTTTAGGATGCTTTATATAGGTGAAGCTCCTTTGGAGCAATGATTGTATGTGGCTTCAGTACCCAGCTACAGTACAGACATCTGGCATGGATATGTGCTTGCATCACGTTATGTTCATTCATTCATTTTCGCTAGCAAGTTCATACTTTATTGTAATCATTTAGTAAAAATTTTTTGAATTTAGTTTTTGTTTACAGTTCCCTTTTTTGGCTTTCATTCTCTTAATCTGAGCTTTGTAACGTTTGTTTTTAAATAGATTTGGGTGTTGAAAGGGGTGTTCGATTGGAAGGTTTATCTGAGGCTCAAATATCTAAAGCCCTCGAAGATCTTGTTAAGGTGGGAGAGTCTGCTAAAGTCTAGATACTTCTGCTGCTCAAATGTATGAGATCAATAATATGAGAGACCAGGAAAACATGTCCTGTCAATCCTTTTTATTGTTTTAAATCTTTGTCATTTTTGTTACCACCTTAAGAATGCCATTCCTGCTTGGTTATTCTCCTACTCGATAATTATGAGACCACCTTGACAAATTTACCTTGATGTCATGGATTGTCTTAGATGCTGAACAGGACTTGGATTTTTTCTTACGGGACATTTGTTTAGACCCTTTGGTATAATTTTTCCTTTTGAGCACCACAATAGTTGGTTTGTGATATTAGATTGGAAAATGATGGATTTGGATTTTGCTTGCTCTTAGATATTGAGTTTGATGAGGACCTTTACATGTTTGTTCATAAGATAATCAATTCTACTTGTGTTTGGTTGTGAAGTTAGTGTGCAAAAGTAATAAAAGCAAGTGGGCTGCGGTACAACTTTTACATGATTTGTTATTTCATGTCTGGGTTTTGCTTTTCCTTCATGGAGTACATGGTAATAGCTAGGAGATGTTGAACCTTGGATAGAAATAATTTTCTTACTCAACAGGGGCAATGTGTTTGAGAGAACTTACCCCAAATGTGGGAACATTTGATAGCTTGTTTTGTTGTTGTCGTATGGTGAGTGGAGTATTCACATTGTGTATGGACTAAATCCTGATTGAGAGTTGTGATGGATGAAACTGTCTGATTTATGCTTTTGCATAGCATTTGTGGAAGCCATTCTTTGGATGCAATTTCTGGAGCATGATTTACCCAATTTCAAACAACCAACCCTCATTGTCACCATCAAAGCAAAACCTCATTATGGAACCAAAATTTGACTCTTTTGTGCTTTCCAAATCAATCAAACTTGGTACTATGCAAAGATCAATCAAATGTCGTACCCCAAGCTCCAATGATCTCCAATCAAATTATTATTTTTTTATGTGCAATGAAATGATTAGATAATATACTGTTTTGTTGATGCAAGATACACTACAAGAAAAATTGCAACTTTCAATCAAATTTTTCCGACAAAATCCGTCAACATTTTCTTTCAAAAAATTTAATAAACAAATTAAAAAAAGAATATTCCATTCTTGACATAGATATGCTTAGAGGTAAATTGAAACAAGAAATGAGATTAAAAAGAAAAATGGTTGTAAGAGGACATGACATGGATGATTGGTTGGCTATATAAGGAAGAGAAAATAGAAAGAATGGAAAAATCAAAAATAAAAAGTTGAAGCTCCAATCCAAAGATAGCTCGTAAGTTGTGTCTTAGCTGTGAGTTAATGTCTTAAAATTACAAACAACCGTTACTTTCGGTTAATATGATTTTCATATTACCAGTGGACGTAATGTAATGGTCTCCATGAAATCTCCAAAACAAACACACATTGTTGACTCTCTCAAATAAGCCAACGCCCCTCCCTTCCTTTCTCTTCACTTTTCAAACAAACCTCTCATTATTCCCATCTTCTCAATTTCTTTCTTTCTTTCTGTGTTGATATGATATGATATGCCTGTAATTATAATATGCATTGCTACCTCATAATGAAAGATCAGATTTTGTGATGTGGGTTTTTGAGAAAATGTTGTTGTAATCTTTTACATGTGTATAGTCTTTTTTTATCTGATATTATTTTGTATAGGCTTTGTTGGGTTTTTGAATATTAGAGAAGATTGATTAAAGATGGGAGTTGATTACTACAATATATTGAAAGTGGAAAAGAATGCAACGGAGGATGATCTGAAGAAGTCGTATAGGAAATTGGCAATGAAATGGCATCCTGATAAGAATCCCAATAATAAGAAAGAAGCTGAAGCCCAATTCAAGCAGATCTCTGAAGCTTATGAGGCATGTCTTTTCTTCTCTTCTTGTCTTTACTTTTTAATTTCATCATTTGTTTGCTTGCTTTACTATTAAAGGATTTGATTGGCATTGCAAAGTAAGGTGAGGAGATGATTAGATATTTATATTAATAATCTTTTATTTGTTTTGCATAGAATGCGTTCTTTATTTTCATTCTGGAAGTGTTCAAGAATTAGATTTCAAAGATAATGGCCAACCAAGTTTGGGTTCTTGGAGACAAGATTTGAAAAAACAAATGCCATTGTGATTCTTTCTATGTTTTTGAATATCAAAGATGAGAATTTTCGTTTGTGTAATGCATGATTGACATATTGTTATGAATTCAGGTCCTGAGTGACCCACAAAAGAGAGCAATTTATGACCAGTATGGTGAAGAAGGATTGAAAGACATGCCACCATCCGGAAGTGGTGGTGGATTCCCCTTTGGAAATGGAAGTGGCGGCGGTTCGAATGGTTTCAATCCGCGGAATGCAGAGGATATATTTGCAGAATTTTTTGGAAGCAGTCCATTTGGGTTTGGATCAGCAGGAGCTGGGAGGTCCATGAGGTTTCAATCAGATGGAGGTGGTGGGATGTTTGGAGGGTTCGGTAGCAGCGAAAATCTCTTTCGTACTTACAGCGAAGGAACTACGCTGCGTAAACCGCCACCAGTGGAGAGCAAATTGCCCTGCACCCTCGAGGAACTGTACACAGGATCTACCAGGAAAATGAAGATTTCCAGAAATGTTGTTGATGCCTATGGGTATGTTTTATTCACCTTAATTGTTCCTAGACAAACTTGCCATTTTGATTGCTCCATTTTGCCATATCATATTCTCTTTCTGCACATTATAATCCGATTGGGTGACTCTTAAACAGGAGGCACGTTCAAGAAACAGAAATATTATCCATTGACGTGAAGCCAGGATGGAAGAAAGGAACAAAGATTACATTTCCAGACAAAGGAAATGAGCAGCCAAATCAGCTTCCAGCTGATCTTGTGTTTATAATTGACGAAAAGCCTCATGATATTTACACAAGAGATGGGAACGATCTCATCATTAACCAAAAGGTATCACTAGTCGAAGCATTAGGAGGAACAACTGTAAATATCACCACACTTGATGGACGCAACTTATCAATACCAGTTCATGATATAATAAGCCCCGAATATGAGCTTGTTGTTGCCATGGAAGGGATGCCAATAGCAAAAGAACCCGGAAACCGTGGCGATTTGAGGATCAAGTTTGAAGTGAAATTCCCTACAAGATTGACACCAGAACAGCGAGCTGGACTTAAACGTGCCTTGGGAGGTTAAAGACTTCCCCGAAATCCATAAGATAGACATTGAAGATTTTGTAAAAATTTTCATTCATACTCCATTGTTGTAGCAGTATAGCAATCAGAGCCTAATCTTCGTGTATTTTTCTGATAAAGGAAGAGGAGGTAGAGTGAAATATTGTATGTTGTTGATAATTTTCATGGAGTGAACAGAGAATGGTTTGTTCTTTCTGTCCATTTGAGATGTAAATGGCTTCTTGTGCCAGTAACTTGCGAACTCTGCCAGCAATAATTTTAAAGTTTGAAGATTAGGGCCTTGTACTTTCTTTCAGATCTTCTGTAAGGCTAATGTAAAAGCCGATTTCTATGAAATAGTATATCTTCATATTGAGCAATAATTTTCCTTGCATTCTTTGTTTCGTTCATTTGTTTTTGCAATCATCTGTAAATGAATCTAAAAACAAACTAGAAGTAGAAATACTATCATGTTTCTTCTTCTGTGCACTGTAATTCATAAACTTGACTGCTTTAATTGTACAAAAATATTTTATTGTGAGTGTAAAAATAAAAGTAATCTCTTAGTACATTGTAGTGTGTTGAAAACCTGGTGTCTCAGACATTTCAGATGTTGTAATATACGGAGGAAAAAATCTTGTATACAATTTTGCTTGCTGACTCGCCAGCAATAATTGAAAAACTTTGCAGAGTAGGCCCTTATTCTGTCTCTATCAAAGATTCCTTGTAGCTTAATGTTAAAGGTGCTTTCTATAAAGAAATTTCTTAATATTGACGAATAATTCTTTAGCACTGACTTTATCAGACTATATTTACATAACATTTACTGGGAGCAGAAGGATTGAAACAAAGCAGACAAAAAGAAACTAAGTTGAAGGATATGAGACCTTCAGGAAGTGGTGGTGGATCAAGTAGCTTCAAACCAACGAATGCAGATGACGTGTTTAAGCAATTCTTTGGGTTAGGAACATCAGAAACTGGGGATTCCCCAATGTTTCAATCAGATGGATATATTTTTCGTAATTTTGGTGAAGGATCAGTGCCTCGAAAAGCGCCACCTCTGGAGAAAAAATTGCTGTGCAGCCTCGAGGAACTCTACTCAGGATCGGTTAGGAAAATGAAAATTTCCAGATCTGTCGTTACTTGCCATGGGTATGTATTTGCTATATGCAGTTCTTTCATTTTCCTTTGCTAGAATGTCAAGTCAAGTAGCTTGTCCAAGCAGAGCACTCCAACTTTTGCCAGAAAAATTTGATCGCTTTGTTTCATTAGTTTGTTTTTGCAATCATCTGTGGAAATTCTAGTATTAAATTCTAATCATTTTTGCTTCAATTTCCTTCACCTGCGAGTTGGGTTACTGTGATCACTAATGATTTTCTCATACCAGAACTTTCATGGTCTTTGCTGCTGTTATTTACTCTCTACAATTTTATTGTCTAAAAGTAGAAACACTATCGTGTTTTCATCTTCTGCGCACACTAATTCTAAATGGACGAATCTAAAACAGGAGGCAAGCTAAAGAAGAAGAAGTATTGAACATAGAAGTGAAGGCAGGATGGAAGAAAGGGACAAAAATTACATTTGCCGACAAAGGAGATGAGAGTCCAGATGAACTTCCAGCTGATCTTGTGTTCATCATTGACGAAAAGCCTCACGACACCTTCACAAGAGATGGAAATGACCTCATCATTAACCAAAAGGTATCACTAGGAGAAGCACTGGGAGGAACAACATTAAATATCAGCACACTTGATGGACGAAGGTTGTCAGTTCCAGTGAATGATATTATAAGCCCTGGATATGAGATTGTGGTTCCCAGGGAAGGTATGCCGATTGCGAAAGAAGCTGGAAAGAGGGGGGTTTTAAGGGTCAAATTTGAGGTGAAATTCCCAACAAGATTGGCACCAGATCTTCGAGCAAGACTTAAACGTGAGTTGGCATATTAGAAATCTATATAAAAGCTGAGAGAGAGACTCTACAAGTTTATATTTTCAGTTTAATTGTGAATGGTTAGACCAACCCGAGCCTTAGCTGCGAGTTGTTTAAAGTAATATGCGACGTAATTGTATGTATTTGACGTTTTTAAGTACGCATGCTTCATTGTAAGGTTTGCTTAGACAATTGTATTTCTTCAAATCGACTGTTTTCGTTTCCTTTCCTTGTTTTCTGGCAATTTCTGATACAAAGGACACAAAAGATACAATTACAAGCGTCAACTCGAAAGGAAACTATGTGTTGTTGGCAGTTTCATAGGAAAAGCCGGCACTGGAGACCTCACATGTCGTTGTAAGCGCAATGAATTAGCAACTGGGGGGGATTTTGTGACCAAACCAGAAGATGATGGATCTGAATACAACAAAACAAACAAACTAGTCCCATCAATATCCGCAATCTACGATGCTCGTTAATGTATTTAACCCAATAATAAATCCAGAAAATATTAACAACAAATAATCAAGATTGAAAAGCACAGATATATAAATAATATTCTATTTCACAGAAGCATCATCGTCCAAAATTGAAATCGATTAAGAATGATGAAAGAGCGTGTGAGGATTAATGAAAGAAGGAATCCCAAAATGATGATTAGAGCAGTAAGATGAAGAATTAGGAAAGAAAATAAGAAGTTGAATTAAGAAATAAAGAAAAAAGAAAGGAAGAATTATTAGAAAAGGTTAATAAGTGGAAAGAAAGAAATGAAGTATGATGAAAGAGAGCTCAAAGAGTGGAGGAGAAGAAAAGAGAGAGAGGGGTTAAGGAAGCATGTGAAAGTAAATGTAAATCTTAGAAAAGTAATGGAGAATAATAAATAAAGTTGAGTGGGAATGGTTTTGTGTTGAATTGAGCAGAGCAGTACGCAGGGAATGGATGCCCATCTTTTCCCAAAAATAGTCGACACCTCTCACCTTTTTGAGTGTTTTGGTCAGCATGCCTTCACATCACAATTCGCTTCATCACTTTTATTTCTATTAATCTAAAACAAACAAGATGTAGTTAGGAGGGAGCAGACCCCTTGGGCCTATAACGAGGGAGCTATGAATTTGATTGCATCCTCAAAACACATAGTGACTGACACACATTAATTTTTTTGTTAATCCACGTCACAAATACCATTTTACAATGACCATCATTTTTTTTTAACATTGATTGCGCATCATTCTTTTCTAAATAGAAGAAGATAAGATGATCCCAATACCCACACCACTTCCTCATCTACTATTCTCCCCTTGTCGCTCACCACTGTTTGATCCAGACAATGAACCTACACCACTTTCACCCACCTCGTTTTTGCATAGCGGACACGATGCGTTTATCTTCAGCCATTTGTCCACACACTCCTTGTGAAAAAAATGAGAGCATGGCAGTTCCCTCAGCTCATCATTGTTCACATATTTCGCTAAACAGATGCAGCAGACCTGTCACAGCACCAAACATTCTTAATACAATTCCGAAAAAGTTGGGTGTGCATGCTCAAAAAAAAAATAGTTCAATGAGGTGCTTACTGCATCTTCCCCAGAAATCACACGCTCCTTCTCTGTTCCTGCAGCTACAATCCCACTATCAGCGTTACCTGAGCTACTATCATCCCCATTTCTAGCTTTACACACCTTAAATTTGTGCGTTGGTAAGGCATCTATTGATTCTGGAGTAGCCCCTCTGGTCTGTCCAAGATCTTCTCTGAACCCAAGAATTGAAATTATACATGGCAAGCAACAGCAGATTGTTGCGCACAGAATGAAAGGCATGGCATAGCCAATGCAGCTGAAGGTAAGAAACACTATACATAACCTGCAGAGGAAGTATGACCACAAAATGCCCAAGAATGAGATCCCTCGAGCAGAAGAAATAATAGCAGGCATTGACAGAGTTAAACACATGGATGTAAGAGTACCTGTACATATTAGGAGCATCATTAGCAGATGAATGACCTCCAAAAATCCACACATTGCCAACCACAAACCAAACAGCAAAAAAGCAATCCAAAGCCATTTTGAAGTACTCCACCAAAACCTTCAGTCTGCAAAAGACAGGACAACGGATTTAATATTTACTAAAAACCAACTGTTGTTCCACCCATTCATTTCATTACAATTTTCGAAACAGAATTCTTCTGCCATTTATTTTATGTAACAACAAAAAAGAAAGTATTGATCAAAGATAAAGTAACGCCAAGGCGTGAAATAAAGCAGCCCATAAGCTCCACCACCATTGCAAATGGCTTTACAACTTTATTGTTTACAACAAGGCTATAGGAAAAAAAAATATGTTAGTACTTCAACAAAAAGCACAGCAAGCAACCCTCAACAACACTCCACCCCCCTACCTAGTCCCCCTCAGGGCGTCGCATCAACTTAACCCTTGGGGAATCATTTAAAAATTAGCTAAAGATAAATTTTGTTCATGATCTCAAATCTCAAGATTCACAGAAATAGCTGTTGTAAAACTATGCAGCAAGTCTGATCAAAACACCCTTCCCAGAAACCATTTATATGGAAGAGAAGATAATGGACATAACAGACATTTGACACACTAATACTCAAAAGCTTTGATAATATCCAAGAACTCAACAATTAAAATTTCAATCGAGCATTTAGCCTACAAAATCCAACTCTTAGTACAACATGGATATAGAACACAGCAGCTAGCTTTCGCTGCTATTTGGTACCTCAAATCAGACAAGATTTGCGCAAGAGTTAATATATAAGCATTTCTCAAACATATGCGAAAACGCACTCGTTCAAAATGATGATATATTCACAAAATCAAACAATAACTATACATACCTTGCATTCACAGCTGTACTTTGACTGCCTCTGGGCGATGTGACAGCAGTTCGTCGGTCTTCTCCTTCTGATGTCCTACTAACCGAAACAGAAAAGGGTCCGGCATTAATATGTGTAGAATTACGGCCACCTTGAGCAGAATCCTGATTCATTGCCTGATTACGATGACGATAACGCCAGTAAAGAAGAGGGAGGGTTGCAACACATCCAGTCGCGTACCCAACTATCCAAGTAAACAGTGGTGCATGTGGATGCTCATTTCTTGAAACAGACAAAACAACAATAGATGCAATAATCTGGCTCACTGTCAACACTAATTCAACGGATATCCATAAACCTGAATTCAATGGACTTCTTCGACTACGAGACTCCCCTCTCCTCGTCGAAGATGGGTTCCTCAAATTCGTTTCATTTGTGGAGGATGTTGAAGGCTGAAACGTGGACGCTCTTGCACCACTGGAAGCTCTATCATTAGACGTTGAAACAGAAGCGTGATCAAGGCTCCTTGGTATGTCAATAACATGCTCACTACTACTACTATGATACTCCGAGCGCTCCATTAATAAAGGGCAGAATTCAGCTCCACTTTCAAATTGTAGTCCCGATGATGGCACATCCATCTAACTCCACCAACACAACTCGCAGTAACGAAAGCATAGAATCTCATACCCAGTTCACTCAACAAATTTCAGCTCTATACCAATAATTCCCACTTAAACCTCAAAATCACAAGCTGCAAAACAATTTGAAGTCCATTCACAAAAACTGGAGAACATAATTAAACAGTCAAAAACTAGTCTGAACATAAATGAGGAGTGCAATTCAATTAAACCATTACTCCCAACCCATAAATTTTTTATTTCTTAACTTCTCAGCCAAAAAAAAAACCCAAACTTGACGAAATTAAGCAATAAAAAAATCAACTAAAGAAATAACAATAATGAATCCAGAAAAGATCAGCAACAAATAATCAAGATTCATAAACACTCTCTGACATGATTATAAGCAACTCTCCGAATTCCCCACATCAAAAAACCTAATTTCACTTGGCTAACTATTTACATAGAACAGATATAAATAATACTCTCTAAGACATACAACTTTCCCATCGCAATATATAAGAGAACCTGTATTTCACAATAGTATCGAAATTCATCCTCCAAAATTGAAATCGATGAAGAATCATGAATCGAGCAAGTGATGATTAATTAATGAAGGAATCCCAAAACGATGATTAGAGGAATTAGATAAAGAATGATGAAGAATTGGGAAAGAAAATAAGAAGAATTAGGTTGAATTAAGAAGTAAAGAATAATAAATGGAGGAATCCCAAAAGGTCAATTAGTGGAAAGAAAGGAATAGGACAAATGAAGTACAGCGAAAGGCGTATGTACCTGAAATGAGTGAGGGATGGGAAAAACCTAGAGAAGAGAAGTTGTAGTGGAGGAGGAGGGGAGAGAGAGAGGTTAAGGTGATGTATGGAAGTGAATATAAACCCTAGAAATGTAATTAGGAGTATTTGTTATGAGACATAGGCTAATGAGTAAAGTAGTTGAATGGGTTACGCCAACTGCCTTTGTCTTCACAGCCTTTTTACCTTCTCCACTGGGGTGGGCTCCTCCTGCGGTCAAAACCCCTCCCTATAGCTGTAATTTTCTCCTTCCTCGTCTTCTCCAAATAATCTGCTACAAATAATAAACGACAGCTCACTTGTTTCTTGTATTTCTATCCATCTAAATCGATTAGTGTTCTAACTTCTCAAGGATTGTCAATCTTCGATACGCTAATGGAAATTTGGGAGTTAATTTTACTTTCTTTTCAACGGATTTGTCACCAACATCCGATTTAGTCTCAATCTTCTCTGATTTATCGGTTTTTGGGGTATCTACATGATCCTTGGGATTTGAACAGGAGATTTGGCCTCTGAATTCGGAGTTGGATGTTGCTTTTACAGCATCCACCGGTGAATTTTCTACTCTTTTGAGCATACGACTCACATTCTCATTGGCCTCTTTTAATTTTACATTTGACCCTCTTCTCCTTTGCTTTCCCTGACTTTTTAACATCACACTCTCTTCTGTTTGTCCGCGATTTTCGGGTGAAGGGGCTTCCTTTACCCTTGATTTTGGCCGCACTCGAACCTCCACCATTGGAAGTCTCGTCTGACATCAACATCAGAATCAGGCAAAACCACAATTTGGGCCATCTCTTCTTCCTTTGCCATCCGCCATTCGGAGAGCTCCTTTTTTTTTTGGTTTGAGCCCCGGTATCCCCGACCCACCCACTGGGCCGAGACTAATCCGGTTCGGGGAAGGTCCCAGGTAGTTAGGTTTTATTCTCATTCCAAACGGCGTCGCGGGGGATCGAACCGCAGTCCTCCCTACCAAGTTCAGCTCCAGGCACCACTAAACCAAGCACCGTTTGATATTCGGAGAGCTCCTTACATGCCAGTTCCTCTGCAGTCATTGTGCAGAATCGTTCAGGGAAAATTCCTCCACGCATCACCCTTTCACGCAGCAATTTAGGACTTGAGCCATCCTAATACATTTTCTTTGTATTTCATATTCACTCCTCCATGTAATTTGAAGATTTCCTCTTAAATTTTAACCGCCAAGGTTTCGGGAGTCTCAGTTGTTTGTTCCATGGATAATCCACAAATGTCCAACAGATCTTGCTGTTTGGAGAACATCTTTTATCTCAGCCATTTCTGCAACAGGTCCTAACACCCAGGTATATATGTGCATGTATCCATGCTTTCTTTAACTTGTTTTTGTTAAGCCATGACTTCTGTCTGATTCACTTGTCCAATCGCTTTGAAATACAACTATGATTTACAAGACGTCATATAGAACATTTAATCCTTCCATATCAATTCAATACAAATTATAAAAAAGGCAAGTTTTTCAGCCATATAATTATTATTGTAGCTTTTACAATAATTCATATAAATTAATATTTTTAATATATCTTTTTCGTATGAACTCCATACGACAATAAAAACTACGCATTCATATATTTCTAATTATATATAACACATTGTCAAATTCATTGAACTCAATTCAGATCAGTAATTTTAATTTCTTTCTTGTCAGGGATTTAGGCTTTTCACCAACCAGTTGATTTTGTTTGATATATTTCAAAAAAAATTATATATTGTTTGATATCATTTTCAATTCACATATCTAAATAATACAAAGTAAAAATTTGGTAAAATTAGGCTCGCATGACCTAAATTTTTCATGAATTTATTAAATTATTTACTATTTTTGTGACTGGGAACAAAACAATATATAAACTTAGAATCATAATCGAGATTTTGACATAACTTGCTTGAAGCACAAATTAAGATAGATTTTTTTTTGCAATGATTATGAAAAAAAAATAATTTGATTCTTCAAAGGACTTGGTTAAAGATGTCTTGAAGAAAGTATTTAGGTTTGAAGTAATTAAGATTGTCAATTGGTGTTATTTATATCAAATAACATTATTTGTTACATAAAATTACAAAAATTAACCTTTTGTGATTTGTGTATCATAAACGTCATAAATTATATTATCATGTCAAAAATAATTTATTTTGATTTTTTCTTGTTTTTTTCCCTAATTTTGTCTTTGATTCTTTCTTTTGTTTATTTCAAGTGTGAATAACTTGATAAACACATAATTAATTTGTTTGTTTTGTATTGAATTTTATTATAACATTTATTTTTACTGGTGCAAATCAAATTTTTAGGATTATAACGATTAAACACCTTTAAAATTTTCTTATAATTTTATTTTTTTTCATTTAAATTTAAGTTTATGAATATTAATATAAAATTAAATGTTACAATCTTTTGAATATAATCATAATTAAGAATCTAATGTTATAATGTTAGAGTTAGGTAAGTTAGGCGGAGTATATGAAATAAGTATAAATGATTTTGGGTTGTGGGAGAGAAGATATAATAATCATAATTAAGAATCTAAGTTGGGCGTAATTAAGGAATAATATGAAGTAAATGCATACAAACTGACATCTAACATAGCATCTTGTTGTGTTGTGACAGTTAAGTGTCCATATCGGACACCCACACATCTATCTACCCAGCACACGTGGCTGTCTGAATCTGAGTCTGAATTTCCCCAAACGACATCGTTCCCTGGTTAATTCTCTGGAATCCAATGCTCTCTCCCACGTGTCACCTGTTCGTCACCTGCGACACCTACCATTCATTTCTTATAAAAACATTCATTTTTCAGACCCACAAAAAATAATTACTTATCCAACATTTCCAAAATTAAACTGAAAACGACTTATGAATTTCAGTTTTTTCTCTAACTTTAATTTTTTTTTTGTGATAAAAACTTCAACGATTATTTATTTATTATTTTTAAAGTTTTAATGCTCAATCTCATAATTTTGGTGTCTTATTTTTAATATCCAAAAATACCAAAAACAAGTTCAGTTCTCCTGTTAAATAATATATACGTTTCAAACCCAATAAATGTTATTTTCAGTTTAAGTGAATAGGTTAATATTCTAGGAGTAGTTAATAGTACAATTTTGTCAAAAAAAAAGGAAAAAAAAAAGAAATTGAAAGTTGAAAAAGGTGCATTTTCCGAGAAAAAGCCCATGATTTTCTCATCAACCAAGAAAAGACACCACTCCACACCACAATAATAAACAGCCTTCCTCTTCCTCATTTTCATTTCCTTCAAACCATTAACCATTAACATCACCACCCCACCTCTCTCCTTAACTCACACACACAACCCAACCCAACCCAACCCAACCCAAATCTCTCGCTCTCTCTCTCTCTCTCCAGATCTTCAAAACCCATCACATTTTCAAAATCTATCTTACCCTTCACAAATTATTGCATTTTCCATGACTCCTTAATTTGCAAGATCCAATCTTTCAACTTTGAAAGAAGAAACCATGTCATTTTTCCAATTATAACAACCCTTTATTGTTTCCCCTTTTGGGTTTGTTTCTACGCAAAATGTTGAAGCAAATCTTCAGTAAGTTACCCAGAAAAAACTCATCTTCCCCTTCAAAGCCTGACTCGTCCGAGTTGACTGGCTCCGAGTCACAGCCAAGTCACCGACACAGTGGTTCGAACCCTACTTCTGGAAAGTCCACTGGGCCTAAAAGAACGTCTTCTGCTGTTTTTCCAGCGAGTGTGGTTGCTGGGATTGAGCCTTTGGTGCCTTTTAAAGATGTGCCGAGTTCTGAAAAAATGAACTTGTTTGCAAGTAAAGTGAGTTTGTGTTGTGTTACATTTGATTTCACTGATTCTACTAAGAATATGCTTGAAAAAGATGTAAAGAAACAGACTTTACTTGAGCTGTCAGATTTTGTGGCATCTGGGTCTGTTAGATTTAGTGAGCCTGCTATTTTAGCTATGTGTAGAATGTGTGCTGTTAACTTGTTTAGGGTGTTCCCACCGAATTATCGGTCTAACTCGAGCAATGCTGGCGAAAATGATGATAGTGATGAGCCTATGTTTGATCCTGCTTGGCCACATTTACAAATTGTATATGATTTGTTGCTTAGATTTATCACTTCAACTTCCTTAGATTCTAAGGTGGCCAAGAAGTATATCGACCATTCCTTTATATTGAGATTGCTTGATTTGTTTGATTCGGAGGACCCACGAGAGAGGGAGTGTTTGAAGACTATATTGCATAGGGTTTATGGGAAGTTTATGGTGCATAGGCCTTTTATTCGAAAGGCTATAAGCAATATTTTCTACAGGTTTGTGTTTGAGACAGAAAAGAATAATGGGATTGCCGAGTTGTTGGAGATTTTAGGGAGCATTATTAGTGGATTTGCTTTGCCATTGAAGGAGGAGCATAAGATATTCTTGTGGAGGGTTTTGATACCGTTGCATAAGCCTAAGTCCGTGGGGATTTACTTTCAACAGTTGTCATATTGTGTTATGCAATTTATTGACAAGGAGCCGAAGTTAGCTAGTGTGGTGATAAAGGGAATATTAAAGTACTGGCCAGTAACTAATAGCCAGAAGGAGGTGATATTCCTGGGTGAGTTGGAAGAGATTTTGGATGGGATTAGCATGGTGGAATTTCAAAAGGTTATGATTCCTTTGTTCTGGCGAATTGGATGCTGCATTACTAATTACCACTTTCAGGTATGTAATGCTTGTGCTTGTTTTCAATGTTCTTCCCTTGCTCCAGTGCTTGTTTTGTATCACTTGATTGAACCATATAGGTTGGCTCTCACCAATGGGGACATTTGAAAAATCAAAATTTTCTTACACCATAAGAAACTGGAATGCACAAGTTTACCCCTTGTAAAATCTTTGCATGAAATTCTGTTCGTATGTTTTGGTTTCGTGACCTTTGTCTTATTTGCATATTTTTGGCATTATCACAAGGGCATTCATATATTATTGCATTTGAAGTTGGCTCCATTTTGGAAAAATATCAATAATGTCTTGTTTGTTATGTTGAGTATGAAATATGAAAATTATGGAGTGACGAGTGTAGGCTTATAAACAAGGAAGATAAATAGTTGTAAGTGCATTGATATTGTGGCACTTATGGCTGATATTATTAGCTATTGTAAGTATCTGTCATACCTTTCTGTATTTCTTTTTCTATTTCTGTGGGACCTGCTTAGTCTTATGCTTCCGTAGTTTTCCAGGAAATGCTCTCTCAGAGATTAAATTGTCAGTATTGAAAGATAAGATCTCCCTGTTTTAGTATTTCGTTTAATGGATGTGATAGCTAGGACATTTTTGCCCTAGAAAATGAGATTTAAAGTTGGATATGTCCTATATCTAGAAAGATGTTATTTTGGTGATGATTTGGTTTATAGATTTGGATTGGTTTGGCTTTATAATGTCTTTGGTGCAAGCAACACAAATTTATCATTTTGACCACTTACAACTTTGGGTTGTCTCAATTTTGAGTTGACCGTTACATTTCGCTATAATTTTTTTGTGTCCTTTTATAGAAATATCGTGTCCTCCAAGTTTTGTGGAATATCTGGAGAAATCATAACTAATCATCTTTATGACTTTGTTTTGTGTCAGGTGGCAGAAAGAGCTCTTTTCTTTTGGAATAATGACCAACTCGTAAACTTGATCGTGCATAATAGGCATGTGATTTTACCCATTGTATTTCCTGCACTAGAGAAGAATGCTCACAACCATTGGAATCAGTCAGTGCTCAACTTAACTTTAAATGTCCGTAAAATGTTCTCAGAAATGGATGAAGCACTGTTCATTGCTTGTCTTAGCCAATACAAAGATGATGAACAAAAGCTAAGTTTGCTGGCCGAGAAACGGAGGGAAGTATGGCAGCAGCTAGAGCACGCGGCGAGTCTGAAACCAATAGCGGGGAATACCGCTGTTTTGGTAACCCCTTCTGCAACCTCAATTGCCTGCTAAGGTGCCGTTTGCAGGCTGATGGAATCCCGAGGAATCGTTTTTGTATTAGTTTTGACATTTTGATGGGGAGCAAGGAAAGGAAACAGGCACGGATGGATGCTGGTTAGGGGTTGTAGGATTCATTTTGTGAGAGGAAGATGATGGTGTTGTTGTAACTTAATTTGAAGATGGTGTATTTTGTGTAGCAACTGTGTGGAAGTGTAATTGCTTCCTCTTGTAAGCTTATGGGAAGAGCCATACAGTAGGTTACACAATCTTCTGTATCAGCTAATTCTGCTAATCTTCTCTTTTCCAAAGATGTTACTTCTCCATCTATCTTCTTGCCTGCTTACACTACTTGCTTTACACACAAGTTGGTCGTCGTTGCTTACACTGCGATTTCAGTATTATCACAAGAAAGTTTTCTTTTTCTAGGAACACTATGAAGAGTTGCGAGACAAAAAGAAAAGTTATATATTAATGTTGTATTTTAATTTTTGTTTAATCAATCTTGGAAAAGCTATGAACAAGTTTG
>CANYCX013271673.1:0-12141 GCA_948193385.1 Breynia disticha f. nivosa | reverse complement strand
GATTATGTCTATATATTTAAACAGGTATAATAGTGGCATGTCATTACGTGTCGTGTCGTGTCGTGTTTAATGTGTCAAATTAAACATGTTTAAGTTAAATGTGCTTGGTCGTGTCGTGCCGTATTTAACGTGTAAATTGGATGCGTTTAAATTAATAAACGTGACCTATTTATAATAAACGGGTTACGCAGGTCAACCTGTGTAACTTATTTATTAAATGGGTCGGTTAGGATTGAGATTAAATGGGTTAGGAACGGGTCGACCCGTTTAACCCGCTTAAAATTCTGGTCATAAACGGGTTAACACGTTTAGACATGATAAGACACGAATTGTCACCCCTACATCCAAGCTGTGAAGGTGTGTTATATTTCATGAGGTTTAGGGAAGTGATTTCAAGGCGTAAGAGAGTGATTTTCCTCGAATGTCGTCAATTTATTCTATAGTTTGATACCAGTCTGCATCTTGACAGGTTCATGACCGGACTCGTCATTCATCAGTTTAGAAATATCCATGTTGCATCTGCCGGTTAGTTACAAGTGAATCAAATGGTTTTTAATTTTTTTGAAGTTTGAGCTTGAACTTGATTTTTTATCGAGAGCAAAATTTTAGGTCATTTAAAATTTACGAGTTAATGTGTTCATTGACTTTTTGAGCTTAATTAAACAATAATTAACATAAAATTTTATTAGATATAATATCAAAAATTGCTAATAAATTTGTTGAATATTATAAATATTTTTTATTTTTATAAAGTAATTATTTTTAATTAGTAGTGCATAATCAATTATAATATATTTTGTATTTTCTTCTAGTATGATTTTATTCTAACTTTAAATAAATTATCTATCTATTTAAAATGCAAAGAAAATATAAACATTTCATATTAATATAAAAATAAATATGTAATCGATTTTATTTACGAGTCTATTCACAAACACTAAACGAGCCTTTTGAACTAAGCTTTAGAACTTGCATTATTATTGAATCGAGTTGCAAAGGAGTTTTTATCAAATTTGACTCATTCAAAATTTGTTGATGGTCGTCATCAGCTGAGGCAAACGGCTTCTGCATGTGCCATGCTTAACATTTCCATTCAGTAACAGAGCAATCAATCTCACTTCACCAACTCTCAATGGCCAGCATTGCCCTAACTTTAACGTCTGGAATCCACTGTTACATTGCTTAATTTCTTCAAAATAAATCAAGCTCCCCTTTTAATTCATTGACCTAATTATAGAATCCTTCAAAGCTTAAGACTTTATTATTGTGTTGACTTCAAACCTGACTTAAATGCACTCCCACAACACCAAAACAGCCACCTTCCCCTTCCCAACGAGGTTTTTTTTCCTCCCATTTTCAGTTTTCATTTCATCGTCTTTTTAAGATAAACATGGGGCTTAAAGATCTTCATCTTAAACTCAAGGTACATGCATAAAGCTTCCATCTTTATCCTTCTTTGTTATTGGTTTTTAGTCATTACTCCTGTGAATTTCACCTGAAAAGCTGTACAAAACAATGTTTATGATAGTTATTATTGTATTGAATGAGTGTGTTTTGTAAAAAGATCATTTTTTAAAAAGTTTATGATGGCTGTTTCAGGCTTTCGGGATTAGACAGTTACTATTAGGAGATGGAGGAAAGAAAAGAGAAGATGGAAAATTGAATAAGGCTACATGGATGATGCCAATATCTCATGGATACCATGTTGTTGAGGATCATTCATTTCGAGGAGGTTCATATGGAACAGATTCTGACTCTGTTGTGGTTCAAAGAGAACAAATTCAAGAAATGGAATTGTGGTTTTTTGGTGTTTTCAATCCACATATTGGTGATGGAATCACCAAGTATATGCAATACCATCTATTTGATAGAAACTTCGATGAGGTAATCATTAATTAATGTTAAAGCTTTCAAATTTCATCACTCTTTTTGTCTATTATGTCACATTTGCTGCATTTCAGTCTCAGATAGGTAAAAGGACTAAAGAAACAGTGCAAAAAGCTTATCTTGGTGCAAGAGCAAAGATCAGGAATTCACACAAATCAGATGATCAGGCATGGAAAGTCGGTTCGGCTTCGGTAATGGTGATCAACGGAGAAAGGTTAGTTATAGCTAACATGGGAGAATACAGAGCGGTGGTGTGTAGAGATGGTCAGGCTCATAATGTAAAGAGCAAGAATCAACGAAGAAGGCACTGGTCTCGCAAGCTTTTTTCTGTTTCTCGAAAGATTTTTTCTGGTATGCAAGAGTTTTTAACATATTTGAATTGGAATTCGAGTGTGATCTCAATGCACAAATGGATGTAATTTGTGTATGTAGTCCGGAAATTGGCATGGAAGTCCAGAAAGGGAGCAACCACGAAGTGCTTGAAAGGCTCAGAGATTGTTATTGGGGCTGAAAGAGTTGACGCAAATACTGAGTTCGTCATTGTAGCCAGCACCGGCGTGTGGCAGGTAACGATGCAGGATTCTTCTTACAATAACACTTAAAATTTGCTCAGATATTAAAGCTGGTCTTAGTTTATGTTCAGGTAATGAAGAATCAAGAAGCAGTTAATCTTATCAGACACATGGAGGATCCACAAGAAGCAGCTGATTGTTTGGCAAAGGAGGCTTTATGCAGAATGAGCAAAAGTAACATTTCTTGTATTGTAATACGCTTTGACTAGGATACGTTATGCAAAACTTCTGTCAACTTGTTTCTGAAACCTCAAGGCAATAGGAATCAAAATTATGATCATCTGCTTTACAAGATCTTTCTTGTAGAATGAATGACAAATAGGGAGTATGTTCTTTTATTGACAATAGTGACGATATTAATGCTACTAACGATATCGACTACGACCTGGAGATGAAACTTCTAACTAGGATGAATGTGGTAATTGTGGAAACTCTCACAATTGATAAAGGAAGCTTTTTAAAATTCTAAAAATCGAAAAAAGAGCTGATAAAGCTATAAACTAATCAACCACTGAAAATTAAAGTAACAATAGAAGACATTTGTACAGACAAATCATTCCCGTTTGACATTTTAAGACAGGAAACATAAAGAATACACTTTGAAGTTGCTGTTTTGCTATTGAAGTTAACATTGTTCTCGTGCTCAAGCAGTTTGCTTCTTTTCACTGTTCTTACTTCGGAATGGAGATAACAAGGAGAAATGGCGAGAAGCTGCAAAAGTATATTCATTTCAGCAAACAAATTTAACTCAAACATACGACAACAAATGCCTATTTCTGCCAAATATGAATCATGCAAGTCCACAACTTACTCTTTTGAGGAGTGGTGGCCGTAGGAGTCTCATCTCGTGAGATTAGATTCTTCAATGTATGAACTGATGATAAACAGAAAAGTTAAGGTCACGAAAAATTGTGTACAGTTAAGGTCACGAAAAATTGTGTACAGTTCATAATAACTTCTTTACCTTCACTGGAAGAGCCAACATTAGCTGCACGATCATCTACCTCAGAAGCATTCCCACTCCAATTATCTGATTCCGTGTTATGATCTGTCGCATGATTCTTTCTTCCAAACTTTAACAGCCGTCTGAATCCTTTTGTTGATTCTTTTGTCTTGTCAGATGCTTCCAGTATTCTTTCCAATTTCGAGCTCCTAGAATCAGATATATGAACTTTAAGAGTCTCCAGGCTCGTTGTCTCTGTATCAAAGCTCATAGCCGGTGCTTTACCGTAGTCTGAATTTCTAGTACATTGATCTTCTAAAGAAGAGACTCGAGCATATGGAGCATGGTATTGTTTTTCAGATAAATTGCTGCTAGAGAATACCGATGACTCCGCTGGTTTATTTGCATTTTCAGTTATAACCTGACAGCAAACAATTGATAACATGAACATCAAAGATTAAGTTAATAATATATGGAATTGCTTTGTCATATTTTGCTCAAAATTATAAAAGTAGCTGCCTATATAATGCCCTCAAACAATAAAAACTTTAAGTAAATACCTCATAATCCCTGGGTTTCCTTGATAGCTGTTGCTCAATAGGTTCTCTGTCAACTCTATCCAAGGTTGGTAGAGAAACTGGTGCACGAACAGATGCATATTCTGAGGCTGTGTTATTTCCATCAGATATTTTGAGATTATCGGTATGTGCTTGAACTCCAACGCTTCCACCTGATTTACTTTGAGTAGGAACAGATGGCTTCTCACATTCAAGTATTACAACAGTCTTCTCAACTATTAGGTTCTCATCCCCATTACTATGATGAGACATTTTGCCCTTGTTGCTTCTTGGTCCAGTGCCTTCAGAAGCTGAAAAAGACTTGCTTCCAGTTTCCTTTTGCTGTAACTCTTTTGTTCCAGACTTCCTTTCCATGATTCCAAGTGTTTTTGACGGTTTGATTTTCAGTTCTGGAAGAGACGCTGCCTTATCTTTGTCATGATTCATGATTGCAGACATCTTTTTGCTCTCCTGCCTGTTAGATACTTTTTGTTTCGATGCTGGTTCAACACTTCGTGACTTGGCTGAAGAAAGTTGAGGGCTTCTCATCTTAGCGGGCTCTGATAATCTTCTAGTTATGGCTGTAGACGTTTTTGTATCAGGTGTTTTAACAGCATTATCTTTCTTTGGTTCAGACAGAGATGATACGGATCGAGTTAACCTATTTCCAGCAGTGTTACTTCTGACACTTAATTTGCTGGTCTTAGAGGCCTTCAGAGAATCATTAGAAACTGCAGAAATGGTTCTAACTTTAGATCGCTGTAAAGGCGACGAAGATCCGGGTTCTGAATCAGTAAACTTCGATGCTTTGTTGGAGCTCGGGGAAAGTTTAGTTGGAACTTGTTTTCTGGTCTGTGGTGTGGCTGACTGAGCTGCAGCGGAACTACCTCTGGCCGCAATTCTCTTTTGCCTCTCTAATTTCAGTGCTTCCAACCGTCTCATCTCTTCCTCTTCCTGGAAAACAAGAAAAAAAGATATCAATCTAATGTTTAAAAATGAATTAGTTAAAAGAAGAAGACACAAATTACAGCAGGATATGCTACTTCCTAACTACATGCTGCAAACCTTGCATTTCTAAAAGAGAAGACAAAAATGGGAAAGGCAATGAAATCACCTTCTCTTTCTTCATTTTCTGGAGATCGGCCTTATATGTTCTTAGCCTCTCAGCACGTGCTCTTGCTTCATCTAATGGACTCAACTTCGAAGGTTTTCCCTTCCTTATTGGCCCCACCGTCCTCTTTTTATCACAGGTATCTGGAAAGAGTCTTGATTTACGGTCTTTGTCAGTCTTCTTGGAGGCTAGTTTATCTGGTGCACCCGCTTTATTTTTCTTGTCCGATGAAGCTCTTTTATCAGCATGAACCTCCATTTCATAATCTAATGCAGGATCATAGGCACCTGACCCATTTTCAGTTTCACGTGCAGGCATCAAGCTCAAAGCATCTGGCTCGTATTTCACTTCTGAGTTCTCTGCCCTCTGAATTGATGAAGGAAATTCAGAGTCCATGTCAAATGCATTTCTTTCATCATTTCCATTTTGATGCAATGACATAGACCTTAAAGAAACAATGTATGAATCATCATTGGCATCAACTGAGGACCTGTTATAGCTGTTTGAATGCTCGAATCCATTTATGGCTAGAGAATTTGATGAACTATATTCTCCTTTTCTGTTAACCAAAAAATCATCACTCCCTGTTATCTTATACCCGCCTCTCCTGCGATATTCTGCGGATTCCACATCCATGAATGTTCCACCGTCTCTTGACTGGCCCATTCTTCTAGATAATAACAATTCATCTTTTGTCATCTGTTTCATGTGGGACAAGTTTCCGCTCATTCCCTCAATGTTTGCCATATTACCTTCTAGATTGTATACAGTATCTCGGCCATTAAATAGTATAGGATCACCAGCCATATATTGCCGTCTTTTCACTCGAACATCCTTTTCCATGGTGAACATATTTTGGTCAATGGCACGTTCAGCTTCATCAGCATCTTTAAGCAAATAAGTTTGGAATGCTTGCCATTGTCCACCATCAGCTTCTTTTCCAGAGACTGCTTCTTCATTATGCGCATGCTTGTCTTTCCGTTTTGAGGACCTCACGGAATCCTTGCGCTTCATTTCTGGTGTGGCATCCATTGAATTTGCATCTTCATCTGTTTCGGAAGCTGACAGTGATTCACTATCAGAAGAGTCCCGCCTGTCTGAAGTGATATAATTTATGTTGCGAATAACAACCCTGCCTGATTGCTTTTTCCTTGATCTACCACCCTTTCGTCCTGGTTCGTGCCCTCCAGAAGCTTCCCTCTCTAAGTCAACATCATCTTGAGACCTCGCCTTCATAGCATCAACTTCCCAAGCTTCAGGTTCAATATTGCTATCCATGGAATGCCTTCTTAGTCTCCTCCTTTGATCCTTCCCATGTGTAAATGGTGGTTGAAACATGGGACCATTTCCGGGATAATTCTGATAGTAAGGTATACCTTGCATAGGATAGCCTTGGAAGGCAGGTAGTGTACCTGGTGGAGAATGGATAGGCCATGGAGTATACATTGGAACTGGATACTGGCCTTGAAAATATTCTTGGTGGTTTGGCACATGTTGCTGATCCCCAGAAGCTTTCTCATCTGACAATTAAATGTTCCTATCATTCGAGTTTTGTCGATAAGAAAGAATGCATTGAAAAATTAGGCTACTGCATTGCCTGTTCCCACTATGGAAAATGATGTACCAATCGAAGAATTCAGATTACCATAAGATGCGAAATCAATCAAGATCCAAAACAATAATATTTAGATGTCCAATGTTTTCAACTCATACAATGACTGGATTACCTGCTCTGCCGTTACTTTCAGAATTGACTGCATTTGAAAGAACTATGCCTGATGTATTAGTTGTTGAGAAGTCTGGCCGGCTTGACATTGCTTCAGTTGCTTCAACTTCCACCCATTGACCCGTTTCATGCTTTCTTTTCCACAACCCTTTAAATCGCTTGCAAGCATCCCTTAGAAAAAAAACGGGAAAAAAACATGAGAAATGCAAACACACAATATCTTAGTTTCTGAGAAATTTATTCTGAAGAAAAATCAATTCAAAAAGGGTTACATTAAGCGTTGGGCTCCAAAACTTTCAGCAAATGACACCAAAAGAGACATTTTATCAATGTCAAAACCAGCAGCGACAGCACGTGCAAAAGCCATTCCTTGCTCCTTCTGCAGTGCAGTTTTACGAGTCTCCAAGACTTTCATAAGTTGCACTCTACGCATAAGGAAATTAAAATAGTTTCACCAATGTTAATAAGTCAATGTAACCACAGGATAATTCTAGGAGAGAAAACCAACATACTATAATCACTAGCATGATCACATCAATTCATCACTAACCACATTTGGGGAAATCTAGGAAATAACCACACAGAGTTAATAGAACTTCTGAATTTTTCTATGTAAACCAAGAACATGATACTCTATTTTCTGCTCATCATAGATGTGTTCTCTACAGACAGAGTCTGCGGACACTTGTGTATTTACAGAATATGTACAATCAACTTCCTTTGAGTTTGTTAATTGTGGTAATGCAATGCATACTTTGAATTTCCTTCCGATGCAGTTGTTCCATTTGCAGCAGGAGTATGTGCACCAGGCTGAGAAGCAAAGAAATCAGAATTAAGAGAATTACTCGAAAAAATTGCACGGCAGGAAATTTTAATGCTTCCATACCTCGTAGAGGACAATGGCTTTCTCATTAGTGGAATCTGATAAAGGCTTGTTACCTGTGCAAAAGGAACAACCAACGTGATAAGAAAATAAAGCAAACATTGTCAGGCTCAAAAATCCACATTCTTCTTTGGTCTAGACTTTTACAGTATTTTAGCAAAAGTAAGACTGAAGCAAAAACCTACATCATATTAAAAAAATCTAAAAATCAATACTAGCATTGAAACATACAAGCCGTATTATATTACAAATACAAAGACAGTGTAAAGATTTTGTCACCATACCTTCAACATGCTCTACAGATTTCGTTTGATGCTCTTCTGCCTGTCCATTTAAAAGGGACAAAACTTTGAAGTTAAACTTTAAGCTTTGACAAATAGCCATGAGTTCTCTGAAAGGCCTCACTTACCAAATTCAATCCTATATCGTTGTTGCTTTGAATTGCAATTGCCTCCTCAATCTGCAAGATTTCGGACTCTAAAGTATATACCCGTTCCAATATCTCTGGGGTACTGACAAAGCGTACGAATCTGCAGAAAGAATACTTGTAACAATGTCAAAGGGCACAGTGATCACTTTTTCAACAATGAATATCTTGAAGCTCAAATTGAATAAAAACACAAATTGAAATCCTAACACAACCAGCTCATTTTATGGTGATTACGACAGTGAAGTAAGGTCGGAGCAGGCGGAATAACTAGTAAGAGAATTAAGTTACCGGTCAAGCTTTCACTTTTCAAACATCAGTTCCATAATCATCTTGAAGAGCACGGCTGATACCAATGATTACATAAACAAATGCAACAAAGTTTTTGCAAAGACATGCACAACTGAAATAAGCGTCACAACTACCAAACAAGAGCACGCAGAGAATTTCTGCAGTAACTCTACATGAGAAAAACCACATTGTGATGCAAACCTCTCAACTGTCGCCTTTGTGAACCACGAGGCATCACTTCCGGGCTCCGGCTGAAGAATAATTGAGTAACCCCCCTTGGCCATTTGATCCTGAGCAGTCTTCAAATGAGCAAGGAATGGATTCACCAAACCAGAAGCTATTTTCTCCGTCTTTCCATTGGCAGTAATAACCAAATCACACCTAAAAACAAAAGCACAAACTTCAAACCTTCATCATGTGAACAACTAAAGAACCTCCAATAACCCATTGCAAAACACCTCATAAATTCCAACCAAAATCACAAAAACAATAATACCACAACTAATGTAAAGGGAATATCAAGAAGAGCAATACAAACCTCCTATATTACATAACCAAGTTCAGCATGCAGAAATCACAAACAAAACACAAAAACCTTATCACTTTATGGCCTAAACTAAAAATTACTGAATGCACGACACTCAAGAAAGAATGCTTAAAACAGAAGCAAACCATAAAGCAACCAAAACAAGCTAGCAAAAAAAATTAACAAATAGTAGTAGAATCACCTAGTTCTAGTTGGAGTAAGCTGAAAAACTGCATATTCAAGCAAAGTTGAGGACTTCATTGGTGCAGATAAACTTTTTTAATGTCCTCAAAGACTCAGATCAAGAAAATCACTGACTTGTTAAAACCCAATATGTGAAATTTAGCAAGTAAAACCAAAAGGTCTTTCAGCACACTCAAAATGACTAAAGGGCCATTGATAAATGAATGTTTCATTCACTAAAAAAGTAAAGTTACAATCTTGCAGAGAAGCTAAAAGAGAGAAGGAGAAGAAGAAAGGTTTCAGAGAAAGAGTCCAAAGAGAGAGAGAGGTCTTTGGACTTTGGATGCCAACATGAGTGAGAGAGAAAAAGTGTGACGTTAAGGTTGAATTATTTTTGCAGAGGTAAATATGAAGTAAAAATTGGGGTAAATTAGGAAATTCATAAATTATGCTGAACATGACAGATGTTGGAAAACGTTTATTCGCTAAAGACAAAAGGGTTGTGTTGTTGGAATTGGAGAGTGATGTTAGAGATCTCATCGAGGTAAATTACTTGGAAGCCCTTATGTTTTAATGTGACCGTTGAGACTTGAGACAACCTGTGTAGTTAATTAACTATTGACCTAAAAATTACAATGGCATGAATTTGGGAATTATATTTTTTTTTTATTTTTCTTCTACAATTTTTTTTATAGTCATGTTCCTACCACATAACCAATTAAATTATAAAATTAATATCTTATTTTATTTTATTGAAAAAAATATAAAAATTATTCTCAGTCTTATTCATCTCTTAAAAATATAATTTTTTATTTATAAAATATATATTTTTTATAATTATTATAATTTAAAATATACAATTTGTAATATAATTATTATATAATTCAAGAATAAAATATAATATTTAAATTATTATTTTTATAACTAAAAAATTTTAAAAATATAAAATATTTTATATTGTATCATATATATTATTTTATTTATATATTTTATATAGTGGGGGCAGAAATGTAGTAAATATACTAAATAATAGTAATAACACTGCATTTCCATTAACTTTAGTTTTGGGTTATTCGGTGTATCATTCTAATTTTCAGATAATTAGTTAAATAATAACATTTTGAGTTTGAAATTATAAAAATGTCAGTGTATTTTTGTTCATTTTTTTGCCAAATGCAAGTTCATTAATTGTATGAATGTCTGCTTTTATGTTTTAAAATAAAAAAATGTCACTTTTTTATTCTCTCAAAAAATTAACAATAATGAACAACAATGAACAATAAACGTATAACCTGACATTTTTACAATTATAAACTCAAAATTGGACATTCATATAATTGACAAACTTTAAATTGGAATAAACAAAAATGAACAAACATACCCTAACAATATAAAACAAAAATGAATATTTTTCTAATTTTATGCTCTATTTTCTGTCCAACGTTGAAAAACTGGTTTCTTTCTAATTGGGTCAGATCGAGTACCTATGGACCATGTGTATAAATTTTTCTTTAATATTAATTTATAATCTTATTTTATTTAAATATATATTTTTTTATTATTTTATATTTATTAAAAAATATCCGGAACATCCCAAATGATAAAACTAGCTTCCTTCAGCATATAGTTAATTATATGCTGCAGACTTAACTTTTTTTTTATCATAATGTTATATCACCATGCTTTTCTCATAAATTAGTACCACCTTTTAAGATTTTAGTGTCACTAGCAAATTAATGTAATATTTCTATTTTATTAAATTTTACTGTCAAACGGAAACTTTTTTCTCAAAAAAAAAATTGTTACAAAAGAAAATGTTTTTGTTCAACTGAATTTGAATATGTATTTTCTTATTATTCCTTTTTTTTTTTCCTTTAAGGTGTTTGTGAATGAAAGAGATATGAGAATATTAAATATCATATGGTTGTGAAAGTTTAATATTAGCAATATTTGTACTATCAATATGATGAACAGCCTGTAATTAGTCTTTTCAATCAACAAAGTAAGACTGTCATTAAAAAAAAAGGTGAACTAACCCTTTATTAAAGTGGTAAAATAAGGCAAAATTAAGTTTCCAATGTGTAATTTAATCAACATTTGGGAAACAAATAATTGGAAACAAGATTTATGGTCTTTCACTAAAGGAATATTTATTTTCTCAAAAATAAGAACAATGTACAGCTTATATGTCAAGTTCGTTTGTAAAAATTATTATGAGTTCGCTTATTTGTAAGAATTTATTTTATTCAAAATATATAGTATTGTCTTTTCTTTCTAAAAAATATTAATAAAAACGAACTTGGCCAATAATTTAGTTATATTCACTGATAAACGAAAATATTACGGGACGAATCCCATAATTAGGCAGATTATATAAAAGAAAACATATAGAGTTTTTTGGAATAAAAAATTAAAAAAATCTGTAGTGGTGGGCATGTTAGATGTACAAAAGTAAACAACTTGTTGAAAATTAATTAAAAAGCGTGATTAATGATGCCACCTTTGCCTTTAATGGCGGTTTGAAATTAATTAGCAAAATATGTATACCATACCATAATATAGTATATATATAAAATATTGGTGTGCATTTAATATTTTGATTAATCATTAATTTATTTGATTAATCCGCTATTTTTATAATTTAGAGTATTTTTAGTTGTGTGATCTTCACAAATTAATCGAATATATGAGCTACTACTCTTAATTTATTGGCCCAATTAAATAATTTCTTTAATAACATTTGAAAATCAGTTTTAGAAACTATTTATGAATGATAATGGAGAGGTCCACATGTGCTTCAAACAGTGGACATGGAATTTGTTTGATGCTTTAAACAATTTTTTTAAAAAAAAAGAGACTAAAATATCTTAATCTTGAAAACAAAAATCTAAATTTTATTTTAAATAGCTTTGAAGTTGAGTTCATTCAATTTCTTTATCATACCTTTCGTTCTCGCCTCATTCTTTGGCTATATATAATAGACATTCAAATAATGAGGATTTTATTTTATTTTTATTTGGCTTATGGTTGGTTTG
>CANYCX013270048.1:0-15643 GCA_948193385.1 Breynia disticha f. nivosa | reverse complement strand
AACTTCCATTTTCGTCACTTTGCATACCCTTACTTAAAACTCCATTTTAAGGTTCCAAAACTGTATGTAAACCCTAGAATTCAATACCAGGGGTTACTACACATCCATATCTATCAATCAAGCATAATTTCACTCAATTCCGACCTAAGTTCAATGAAAAATCCTCATTTCAAAAACCTAACAAAGGAAAAACGTGATTTCCAAATTAAATCGTAAAAACTTACCAAAGTTTTATCTCTCCTCGATCCAAATACCGCCCGATCACCAAAACTCACTGAACTCTAGCTCGGTTTAAGGTTTTGGAAATTTTAGTTTGGTAAGTTGGAAGCAAAACGTGGGAATGGTTTGAATTGGAGAAAGATGGGCATACATATATATATATATATATATGTAATTGAGAAGTGACGGTTTTACCCCTCGGCTCAACCGTTGCTCTCTTTTCGATTTTTTCTCTCCCGGTTTTCCTGACTTTGCCCGATTTTAAAATACCATATCCTTCTACACTCTTCGACCAATTTATAATTAAATAAGTGAACGAAAAATTTCCTCTTATTTTTATAAAATTTTCCATAAAAATCCAAAATTAACGAAAAATGGAGGCGTTACACGTGGTGTATGGTGAACTACACGTGGTCGTGCCCACTATGCGTACTTCACTGCCCATCACGTGTTCTTAGTTATTTTTCAGCTTTCTCCTTTTCCTTGGTTAATTTACTTCTTCCTTATATTAACCTTGTATCAACCTTCAAACAATTATGTTTAATTATCTATTTTTCTTCATTTTAAATAATTTATTCTTATTTTCATTAACCATTTCCATATAAATAAATTTTCAACAAATATCAAAGCAATAATATCGTTCAATACCTTTTTAACATTTCTTTTCTCATTTCGCGTACCTATTTCATTTGAATTGTATATGCGATTCTATCTTTTCATATTCATTTCACATTTCATGTATATCATCATATGTCATTTTTCAATTATATTGGTACTCATATATATCATCATTTTTGTTTCATATTCGTATGAATCAAACTTATACACATGTCATATCATATTCGCATATCTTACGCATTCGTAAACATATCTAATCATTTATTCGCATACGTATCGTCAATCACAATTCATTTACTATACATATATAGCATAAGTAAAAACTCGTAATGACCATCCTAGGTTCTAAAGTAGCCTTCAGAATATCTTCTTGTGCTATCTTTAGTTAATGATACCCAGATCGTAAGTTAATCTTTAAAAAATGTGGCACCTCACAATTGGTCAAGTAAATTGTCTATTCGGGATAATGGATATTTTTTTTTCACAGTTGCTTGATTCAATTTTCTGTAGTCCATTCATAATCTTAATTTTCCATCTTTCTTTTTAACAATAAGATTGGAGCTCCCCAAGGTGAAACACTAGGTCGAATGAATCTTTTATCAAATAATTCTTGTAAATGTTTCTTTAACTCAGCAATTCAGATAACACCATTCTGTAAGGCAGTGTGGATTAGGTATTGTACCAGGAATAATTCAATAGTGAATTTTATCTCTTTATTAGGAGGTAATCCTGCGAAATCTTCCAAAAATAAGTCAGTTACTGATCTACTAATGGTATTCTACTAACATTTTTAGTCGTTATCGTATTATTAACTACATGTGCTAAGTAAGTTTCACATCCATCTCAAAACAACTTAAAACCTTGAAGTGCTAATGTCAAATAACAAGGCACTATCTTCCTTTCCCTACAAAAGATTATTATGCTTAGATTCAATTATTACTACTTTTGTAAAGCAATCAACTGATCAGCTAGACAATCCATACCTAATATAAGATCAAATTCTTTTAAGTTTAACAAAATTAAATTGGTTATCAATTTTGTGTTTTGAATCTTAAGTTTACAATCTTTGTATATCGTCATTTTACCTAAAAGAGTATGGACTCCTAATATTTGGGTCAATGGTTATGGTATAAATTTTTTTTTGTGCATTATTCTGGGAGTTATAAATGAATGGGTAGATCTTAGAGCTATCAATGCATAAACAATAACATCAAATAAATACAACTCACCAGTGATAACCTAAAGAGGATCAACAACCTGCTGTCGGAACATAGCGAACACCCTAGCCTGTCCCTGAGTACCCAAGGCTCCTCTGCCTCTACTGGAAACTGACCCTGATGAGTCTCTGCCCCTACCTCGGCTACCATTGGCTATAGATATCGGCTTACTACTCGGTGCAATGGATTGTACTGGAGGTGCAACTCCTATAGATCCCTCACCTATAACTTGATCTGGAAAATCTCTCATAAAATGTCCCAATCATCCACAAATGTAACAACCACCAGTCATCCTCCTCCTCTCCCTTGGATGGAACTTGTGACAATGAGGACATGCAACACCAACTGGTCCTATCACTAACTTTAAACCCCTCGATTGTCCTCGATTGATGCCTCTACTATAATAAGACTGAGAATAAGAAGGTTGTGATCTAGTCACAGAAAATTGTTGATATCCATCTCGAGTCTGAGTGAATTCAGATCCCTTTCAAGATCTACTCGTATCTCCCAATAGTGCTACCCTCTTTCTTTTATCCCTTTTATCCCTTTCCTCATCATCCTTCTCAACTCTCAAGAGTGCCTCAACTCTAACCGTTGCATCCCTCAAAATCATATAATCTTCTGTCTCTGTATGAGGGATTTACTGGCGAATCTTCTTATTTAAACCATTTTCAAACACTTAACAATTATCTTTCTCGTCCTGAATAGTATTCGTAGCGTAATAAGAAAGCTGGGTAAACTTCAACTCGTATTCAGCTACAGTCATTTTCCCCTGCTTAAGTGCTAAAAACTCTCCTATTTGCATCTCTATAAACAGTTAGAAAATATTTCCTCTTGAATATCCTCAAAAAATCCTCCCATGTCAATACCCATGGAAACTCTACTGAATGTGGCACAATCCTCCACCAACTGTAGTTTTCCCCATGTAAAAAACAAACAACACATTCTAACCTGTCCGGTCCACTAGCTTCCATCATCTCAAATACATGAATTAATTGGTCTAACCATTCCTCCATAAATTATGGATCAGTAGTACCTCTCAATTCCACAACTCCTAATTTCTTCAATTCCTTAAAATTCCTAGATCTCACCTGAATAGATGTCAAAGGTGGATCCCTTTAGATACGATAATACTATGGAGGTGTTGGTGGATATGGGTAAGTTGGACCTTACTGGGATGGTTTGGGTTGTAAGGATGATGTCTGGATTCTACTCTAGAATGAGACATCTAGACAGTCTCATGTGGATTTGCTACCCCATTTCTCTCTGTCGGTGGTCTAGATCCATATGCCATAACTAAACAATGAAATAAGAATGTTTCAGCATACAAATCATGCAGTACATAGCAAATGCATGTCACATAATAACACTATCACATATTATAGAGATCATGTCCCTTCTCTGATACAAAATTATAATGTTCTAAACTTTTTTAACTAATTGATTCATATTTTGTGCTAATTACATGTATTAATGATGTATAAATTTAAATTTTTCTTTCATATTTACTTTATTCTTGACTGATAACATCCATATGTAATTACAGGATGAAACATATTCAAACATATGTAAATTTAACAAACTAAAAGCTTAGCACGGGCTAGCAGTGTAGTAACCCAGCCTGTGTTGACCTCACGCTTACTAGAGATTCATATGGGCACGACCTTGTGTTGATCAGTCCATTTCTCAGTTGTTCAACACGACCGTCATGTCACTCAAGCACTACTTTGTGTTGAACTACTACCAGTCCGAATTAACCTGCAATTAAATTTTTTTTCATTTCTTATGCTTAAACATTCTTCAAAACAACTAAGTGAACACCTTATGCTTAAACGTTCTCGTTCATAATAAATCCTAACTTTCATCTCCCTACTTTTGTTTTGAAAAATAGTTTTCCACCTCCTTTTCATGTGGACCTAACTTCCATCTCCCTACTCCCATCTCCGAATGATCGATCATTTATCACCTTTCCATCACCTTTCCATATAACATCACTTATCATCATTTCACATATCATTTCTCATATCAAAATAATAACATTGTTCACGTACCTTTTTCGCATTTCTTTTCTCATTTTTCGTACCTGTTTCATTTGAATCGCATCTACGATTCTATCTTTTCATATTCATTTCACATTTCACGTATATCATCATATATCATTTTTCAGTCACATTGGTACGCACATATATCAACATTTTTGTTTCATGTTTGTATGAATCAAAACTTATTCTCATGCCATATCATAGTAGAATATCAAACGCTTTCGTAAACATATATAATCATTCACATCCGTATTGTCAATCTCAATTCAATTACAATATATATATATATATATATATATATATATATATATATATATCCATTCATTTTCATATTTTAAATTAACCAGATAATGAGTAGATTACTTACCTTAAATTGAAGTACTCGGACTGATACGAGCCGAAACCCTGCCTTGATCTAACATGTCGTCCCAAACAGCCATTCATACCAATTCCTTAGCATAATTAATTCAATAACTTAATCATATTAATGCTCCTAAACTAGTTTTAACAATTTTTAACTCAGGTTCTTTAATAAATTATATGTAAATTAAAAATTCGATAGTGAGTAGGATTACCTTTGCGGTTTTGAAGTATCGACTTAGATATCAATATCCGCCTTACTCCTAAAATTCGTTTTGTTTTTATGAATGATGTACCACCAAAATTACCTTTGTCTCTCTAATCTTTCTTGGCTCAATCTCTTGTCTTCTCTCACTTGTTTTGCATAACTAAAATTAAAACATTCTAATCTAATTACCATATTAAGCACGTAGCTTTAAAAACTTTTCTCATAATTCGCATACATATCGTTTTCGTTATTCCTTATTCAAACTTTCTTATATGTTGAGTAACTTCTTACCAATATTTAGGATATACCATCTACTGTTATTCCATCATATTCCTAGAAAATTGATCGTATTAGTTAACACATCTATGGATTAAGCTTTGTGTTATGCTAATACGCCCTTTATTCTTTACTAAGCAAGTTCATACTTTATGTAGAACTGCTATATAACAGCTATAATCTAGATATCCAATATATATACCTATTTCATTCCTCCTACAAATTAAGTTCAACAATATACAGAATGCTCACACACATTCTCATATTAATCAACATAAAACTCAATCGTGAAATCTATCTCAGATATAAACATATCACTATATCAACAAACTGTAAGTAACATCATACTCATCCTCTGTAAATCTCAACACGTAATATACACACCATATAACAACATCATATCAACATCTCATCATATGAAACATGTATGCAAAATATCCTAATGGCATCAGCAGAAGAGAAAGAAGTAGATTGGGTAGCAGCTGTCCAACCTGTAGAAAAGAAAAGCTCTGACACTGCTAGTAAAAATGTCTACCACTACTAGTAACTATACCTGAAACAAACATCGCAGTTTTGTGAGTAGCAGGCTCAGTGAGTAATCTTTAATTCATTTTATATTATCACGTAAACAGTCACATATACGAACTATTCTTTCAAATCAGTTACATTTCATAGAATACAAATATAACATATCAACAGATCACATTTTGTACGTACTTATTCTTCATCCTTTTCATTTTTCCTTTGCATTTTCTTTATCGTTTATTTCATTTTCCATTGAACCAATTTTTTAACTCATTTTGATTTCGACTCGTATACCTTTGAATTGAACGTTCTCCTTCATAATAAATCCTAACTTCCATCTCCTTATTAGTTTTGAAAACATTTTTCCACCTCCTTTTCATGTGGACCTAACTTCCGTCGCCCTATTATCGTCTTAGAATGATCGATCATTTATCACATTTCCATCACCTTTCCATATCACAAATCATATCGCATATCACATATCATATGAAAACATGAACACATTCACGTACCTTTTTCGTATGCCTTTTTTGTTTTGCGTACTGTTATCTACGATTCCCTTTTCCTTTCGTATAGCTCATATCAGAACTTATATCAGTACGCACGTATATTATCATTTCGTTTCCTTTTTCATTTTCATTTCATTTTCATATTCGATTAGGTTCGTGAAAATCATATTCGCATTTGATTCCTAACCATACATGTATAATCAATCCATATAAGCAATATCATTCATAATTCAATCGTAGATAAATATCTAACCGTTCATTTTAATATAGCCAGATAGTGAAATATACTCACCTATCAGCTAAAATACTCGAACAGGTGTGTACTCATGTCCCGTTCGACTCGGCTATACTGCCATCCTATAACATATATCAATAATTTAATAACATACAATCAACAATATACCTATAATTTCAAATATAACCCCCAATTTAATACATGTCCTATCAATTTCATTTACTTTGCTTCTCAATTTTATAAACCCTAGCCGGAGCCCTAACCCTTTTTCTTATCGTTACTCAAATCAGTAATAACTCAATACAACACATTTCTATCTCAATTTCAAGCTGAATTCTCTAATTATTAACTAATTCTATCAATAATAAACTCAAAACAATTAAAGCAAAACTAATAAAAATTGACGAAAACTTCGAGGTTTTAATTGTTTCGCGAATACCACTAGGTTCCCGACTCAAAAGTACAATTGATTCGATTACTCGACTCCGTTCCCATGCTAAATCCTTACCTCCCTCACTAAATCTCTCTCTTGGTTGCCTCTCACTTAGTCTCACCTTCTCTTGAGGTTATTTGATGGTTCTGGAGGTTCTGAGAGAATCGGGAAGCATCTGAACTTATTTTTTTTGCTAAACTTAGTAGAGTAAGCGTTGTGGGCATGGGATTACGCGTGGTAGTGCCCACCACGCGTTTGTGGGCCTCTACCACATGTACTTTACTATTTTTAAGGTTCCACCATTTTCTTATTTCGTTTATATTACCATTTTATTAACTTTTTATCTACCTTTCATACACTAGTTTCTAATCATGTATTTTCTTCATTTTCTTGGATAACTTTTTATTTTTATTAAACATTGGACTTATAATAGTAGTTATGTAATTTTGGCTAATTATGTGTTTTCGGGACGAGGATGTTACAAATCTCCCCTCCTTAAAGAATTTTGTCCCTAAAATTCCATTCTAAGTTTTTTCCAGCTAACGTTCTCATTTACTTCGGTATGAATATTTCTATCTATATCTATATGTATGCACTTACTCATTATAATACAATGTACCTGTAAAAAACGTGGATAATCTTTTTGCATTCTATCCTCTGTTTCCCATGTTGCTTCTTCCAGATTGTGATGTTCCAGAGAACTTGAACCATCAGAATCTGTTTGGTTATTTTGTTCTGTGATCCACAATCTGTACCGGTTCTTCTTTATAGGTTAAGTTTTCTGATATCTACAGTTCTAATTTACGTATAACATGGGTAGGATATGATCTATACCTCTGTATCACACTCACATGAAAAACATCGTGAATCTATGCTAAATCGGCAGGTAAGGCAAGTCGATAAACTAACAGACCAATCCACTCTATAATTTAATATGGTCCAACATATCTAGGACTCAATTTCCCTTTATTTTCAAACTGTATTATTCCTTTCCAGGGTGAAACTTTAAAAAATACTTTATCCTCAATTTCGTATTCCATTTCTCTTCTATGTTGATCGTAGTAGCTCTTTTGTCTATCTTGTGTTTCCTTTAGCTTACTTTTGTTCAACTCTACTTTCTCTATCGTTTCTTGTATGATTTTGGGTCCTTCTACTATTTCTACCCCTTCTCCATCCCAGAATACTAGACTTCTACATTTTCGTCCATATAGAGCTTCATACGGTGCCATCCCAATGCAAATATGATATTGATTATTATAAGCAAACTCCATCAAAGGAATGTACCTATCCTAAGAACTCTAAAACTCCAAAACATATAATATCAACATCTCCTCCAGAGTCTGTATCGTCCTCTCACTCTGTCCATCAGTTTGAGGATGAAAAGTTGTACTTAAATGTAACCTCGTGTCTAATGTACTCTGTAATGCCTGCCAAAATCTGGAAGTAAATCTCATATCGCTATCTGATACTATAGACACTAGAATACCATGTAGTCAAACTATCTCTCGCATATACAATTTAGCTAACTATTCTAAAGAGAAGTTGACTCTTATAGGTAAAAAGTGTGCAAACTTAGTCAATTTATCAACTATGACCCAAGATGCATGTTTTCCCATTTGTGTTTAAGGTAAACCTATCACAAAATCCATGGTTATTCTTTCCCACTTCCAAACTGGTATAGATAAAGGTTGAAGTTTCCCTACTGGCGCTTGATGTTCAGCTTTTACCTGTTGACATATCAGACATCTAGATAAAAAATTAGCCACATCTTTCTTCATGTTTGGCCACCAATAATTTTGTTTCAGGGTATTGTACATTTTAGTCATTCTTGGATGCATAACATCAGGTGCATTATGTGCTTCATCTAGTATCTTCTGTCTGATACCCTCAATCCTTGGTACACATACCCTGGTCCCTAACACCAATAACTCATCAACCAACTGGAACGGAGTCTCCAACCCTTGATCAATCTGCTCAATTATTCTAACACACTCTTCATCACACTTTTGTGTTGCTTATGTCTTTCTTAATAACATCAGTCTAACCATCAAATGTGCAACCAACACTCTTGATTCTGTTAACTCTAACTTCACATTTAAGCTTTGTAAAGCTATCAAATCCGTCATGCGTGTCAATTGCAAACTAGATATAGCAACACTTGATTTTCTACGAGTTCATAACAATCACATTTGCATTTTTAGGATGGTATTCAATTGTACAATCATAGTCTTTCAACAACTCTAACCATCGTCTTTTTCGCATATTTAATTCTTTCTGGGTCATCAAATATTTCAGGCTTTTATGGTCGATGAAAATCTAAAACGTTTCACCATAAAGATAATGTCTAAAGATCTTTAGAGCAAACACTACCGCTGCAAGCTCTAAATTGTGTACTGGATTGTTCAACTCATGTGGTCTAAGTTGTCTCAAGGCATATGCTATTACCTTCTTGTTTTACATCAATACGCATCCAAGTCCTTAATAAGAAGCATCACTATGTATAACAAATCCACTGGTGCCCGAGGGAATTGTAAGGACTAGAGCAATGGTTAATCTGAACTTTAATTCATCAAAACTTTACTAACATTGATCATTCCACTAAATAGCTACATTCTTCCTCAGCATTCGTGTCAGTAGAGCAGCTATAAACGAGAACCCCTCTACAAATCTACGATAGTATCCTGCCATACCCAGGAAACTACGTACTTTTATAACTGTCTTAGGTGGTTCCCAATTTAACACTGCTTCTATCTTCTTTGGATCTACCAATATTCATTGGCCTGATATCACGTGTCCCAAGAAAATGTGATCCAACCAAAACTCACATTTGCTTAGTTTTGTATATAATTGTTTTTCTCGTAAAGTTTGCAAAACGATTCGCAAATGGTCTTTGTATTCGTTGGCATTCCTCATATAAATAAATATGTTATCAATGAATACAATCACAAACTGATTGAGGTAAGGCTAGAATATATTGTTCATCAGTGGCATAAATGTTGTTGGAGCATTGGTCTAACCAAATGGCATAACTAAACACTCGTAATGACTATACCGGGTTCTAAAAGAAGTCTTCAGAATATCTTCCTGTGCTATCTTAAGTTGATGATACTCGGATCTTAGGTCAATCTTAGAAAACACTGTGGCACCTCAGAATTGGTCAAACAGATCATCAATTCGAGGTAATAGATATTTTTTCTTAACAGTCACTTGGTTCAGTCTTCTATAATCTATACATAACCTAAGTTTTCCATCTTTCTTTTTCACAAACAAAACTGGTGCTCCCCAGGGTGAAACAGTAGGTTGAATGTAAGCCTTTTCAAGTAATTCTTGTAGTTGTTTCTTCAATTCTTATAATTCCAGTAGTGCCATTCGGTACGGTTGTATGGATATAGGTGCCATACCTGGAATAAACTAAATAGTAAAATCTGTCTCTCTATCAGGAGGTAATCCTACGAGGTAATCCGAAAAAACATCAGAACATTTGTCTACTATTGGTATTCCGTTAACATTTTTAGTTGTTGTCGTACTATCAACTACATAAGCTAAATAAGCATCACATCCATCTCGGATCAACTTAAAAGCTTGTTCAGTCAAACAACTAGGCATTATCTACCTTTCCCCGCAAAATATTACTTTATTATTTCCAAATTCAATTAATACTTCTTCAGTCAAACAATCAACTTTATCTTTATGACAAGCTAACCAATCCATACCTAGGATAAGGTCAAAATCTATTAAGTATAACAGGATAGGATTGGATGTCAATTCTGTGTTTTGTATCTTTAATTTACAATCTTTATATACAATGTTAACCCACATAATTTCCCCTAAAGGAGTTTGAACTCCTAATCTTTGGGTCAATGGTTCTGGTTTGACTTTTATTGCGTGTATTATTTGAGGAGTTACAAATGAATGAGTAGAACTTAGATCTATCAAAACATAAGCAAGAACATCAAATAAAAGCAACTCACCAGTGATAACCTCACAAGCATCAGCAGCCTCCTATCGAGACATAGCAAACACCCTAGCCTGTCCCTGAGCACTCGAGGCTCCACTACCTCTACTCACAACTGATCCTGCAGTACCTTTACCCCTACCTCAACTACCACTGGCTACAGTTGTAGGCTCACTGCTCTGTGCAATAGACTGTACTGGAGGTTTAACTGATGTTTGAGCAAATAATGGATCATTGGGAAGCTTAATATGTATACTATCTAGTGGTAACCATTTTTAGTGTTAAATCGTGTTTTAGCGGTCCAAAATTGATGTTTGGAAGCCACCCTATAAAAGTGACGAGTTTGGGTTTCTTAAACCAGAGATCTTTTCGGTGTTCCATTTCTTAGGTAAGTTTATTTGGGCCCTATTGAGGGTGTTTTGATAGTCAATTTAATTGGGTGTTAGATGATGAGAAAGATGGGAAAAAGGATAAGAATGTATTAAGGGATTCAGAAGGAAAATTGTAAGGATTAGGATACCTAGCATGTACTGAATGTTAAAAATTGTAAAATTATACTGAAAGGAATTTGTGTGAAGCATTAATGGTGGTTAGTAGAGAGGGAATGAGTTATGTTAATGGTAAGTAATGAAGCATTAATGAGAGAGAGAGAAGAAAGATAGAGAAAAGGAGTTGGTTAAACAAAAGTGCATATAAGCATCGTTAATCTTTTGTCTTTGTATAGTTTCATGCATATGAGATTAATGTAATTCATAATTTGTTTAATAGGAGGCCAAAATCCCAGTGAGGGAGGTTCCCAGCCAGGTCATTAGACATTATTTGCGAGGTAAGCAACATGAATGCAACATTCCTTGTTTGTATGCTCTTTGTTTGCAGAATGTTTAGTTTGATTGTTACATATTGTGTTGATAATTTGTATTGATTATGTGTTGACATACGATTGATGTAGTGTGGAATGTCCTATATGATATGATGAGTTTACTTTTGTGATGTTAGCTATGCTAAGGGATATGTTGAGCATGTTGATGATTGAATGAAACTTTGGATGTTTAACATAACATGAACATCATGTTGATGTATGATTTGGTTATATGAATGTTGCATATGACATTCATGCATATTAAGTTTAGGAAAAAAGAGTGAGAGTAAAATGGTAGCAATTAGTGAGCAATTGAATTGAGGGAGTGGTTATGGCTCTTTGGAGCGTATTTGCGGTTAGTATGTATAACATACTTTATCGCAGCAAAGTGGAAATCTCGGTTCACCTAAAAGTGTCCGAGTGTGCCAGGCCAAGTAAGGGCGATATTTAGGCCAAGTAAGGGTGTAAAATCTATGGTCCATAGTACTTTATAACCACATACTCCTGACCGACGAGTCTTGTTTGCAAATGTTAAAAGAAATGGTCAAGTAAGGGTGTAACTTGAAACTTAAGTCTGGGATCCTAAGTGTTTGCATTGAAATTCATTAGAGGTCATGCATTCGAAATCATTTTGCCGCATTTGATATGATTTCATGAATGTATGCTTGAATGATGAACTTATTATGTTTAAGAAGGATGGTATGAATTGTGAATGTGTTGAACCATTCCATGTGAACAATAAGCTTAATATTGATATGTTGTTGTGAGGAATTGTAAGTGATTGTGATTGGAAATGGATTAGGTTTACAGAGAGATGATATGTTGGTAAAAGGTTATTTGGTTGCTGGTGTGTGACTATGTGTGCAATTATTAGAATTATATTGATTGATAAGCTAGGTGGAGGGAAGATTGTGGTAGGTAAAATGTTAGCAAATATGTGGTATGTTTGTTGAATGTTTTACGCAGGAAAACAGAGAGCCACACGTGGTGGCAGCTAAGTACGCGCAGTCGCTGTGACCATGCGTACTTAAGCCACGACCACACGTCTATTTGCACCATAACTACACATGGTGGCAGCGACAACGTGTAGTTGGCTACCACTGCGTGTAGTTCGGATTGATCATGTGTGGATCTCTGATTTCTGAAATTTTGAGATTGAATATTTATGGTTTGTGACTTAAAATCGATTCTTATTTGAGTGCCAGGTTATAATGTGATTTACAAAAACTATAATGTGGGAATTATTGATGTTTTATGATTTTTTATTAATTGCATGAAATTAAATGAATGAAATTAGGAAAATGTTGTCCATTTGGTAAGTGTTCTTTACTGAGTCTTGTGACTCACTGCGTTTTATGCCTGCCGTGTGGGGAGAGACTCGAGGGACATTTTGGACGTGAAAGCATGGATTGTTTCTTGTTTCTGGCTCATCTTCATAAGAACAAAAGGATAGAGGTGGGATGTGCACTATGGCTTGTTTTTGTAGTTATCATACAAAATGTCCTGTATTGAATATGAAGGTGCATAACTGTATTTTTTGTAAGGTTATCATTGAAATGGATTCGTATAGGTTTCTTTTCTTTTACAACCCTAAAGTTTTTGTAACTCTTCAATTTTTGGAACATTGCTCCTCAAATTTTGTAAAGTTGTAGTTCCAAAAATGAATGTACATATATATATGTTTTCCAAAACTGTGTTCTTTACTTATTATTTCAAATATTTGATGTCCAAATCCGAGTATCACCTTGTACGGACTTCATATGTTAACATAAGGTGGTAGTCAAATTTGGGTGTCACACATCTTCCCCTGCTTCAACGCTAAAAATTCTCTCCTCTTCTCATCTCTATAAACATTAGTTGAGTATTTCCTCGTGAATACCCGCACAAAATCCTCCCAAGTCAGTACCCTCAGAAACTCTAAAGCATGTGGAACTGTCCTCCACCAACTATATGCATCCCCCTGTAATATTAAACCAATAAACTCCAACATATCTGCTACACTCACCTCTATCATCTCAAAAACACGGATAAACTTATTTAACCAATCCTTGGCAAACTGTGGATCAGTAGTACCTTTAAAGTCAACAGCTCCCAACTTCTTCAATTCCTTAAAGTTTCTGGATCTCACCTGAATATGAGTCAACTGTGGATAGATAGGATAGTACTGTGGAGGTGGTGGTGGAGATGGACCATACTGAGGATAATCTGGGTCATAAGGATCATGCCTAGATCCTACTTGAGATTTAGACATCTGTACTGTCTCTTGTGGATCCGTTGCTCCCTCTCTCTCTGTAGGTGGTCTAGAGCTGGATGCCATATCTATCAATGAAATATAAACAGGATCAGCACACATAACAAACAATACACACATCAAACATGTCAAACAACAACATTTTCAAACATTTCCAGAGATCATGTCCCTGCTCTTAAAACATCCTATTCTAACTATCGTGTTAATTACGTATAATTTAAAAACTTTTCTTATCATTCACATATATATCATTTTCATACGTTTCTTATTCAACCTTTAGTTACGTGAAGTAACTTCATATAAATATATTGGATATTCCAATTCCTATTATTCGTTACATTCCCAGAATACCAATTGTATTAGTTAACACATCCATGGATTAAGTTTTGTGTTACGCTAATATGCCCTTTATTCTGTAATAGCAAGTCCATACTTTACATAGAACTGCTATATAACGGCTGTAATATGGATATCCCATAACCTATTGCAATCCACCTGCAAATCAATTTCACATCTATAAAGCTCACACACACATTTTATATCAACCAACATGCAGCTCAACAGCAGATATCAATCTCAGATATCAGCAGGTCTCAATCGCATATATCAACATATAACTATAATATGAAACTGTAGATAACATCAAGTCATCTACTATCTGTCTCAGCATATAATAGACAAACTATATAACAACGTCATAACATATAAAACATGTATGAAAAATGTCCTAATGGCATCAGCGGAAGAGAGAAGTAGATCGGGTAGCATCTGTCCAACCTGTAGTAATATAAAGCTCTAACACAGCTAGTACAAATATCTACCTCAGCTACTTTCAGTACCTGAAACAATCATCGCAGTTGTGTGAGTTGCGGGCTCAGTGAGTAATCTTTAATTAATTTTATAATATCTCAAAAACAAGCATATACACGAACTAACTTTCTAGTCAATATCATTTTGTAAAATACGAATATAACATATCAAATAATCTTATTTCATATATACGTATTCTCCATCTTTTTCACTTTCTTTTCCATTTATATTATCTTTCTGTTAAATAATTCTTTAAACTCATATTGATTTTGATTCGTATACGTTTTAATTGAACGTTCTCGTTCATAATAAATCCTAACTTCCGTCTTCGTATTAGTTTTGAAAACATGGTTTTCTGCCTCCTTTTCATGTGGACCTAACTTCCGTCTCCCTACTCCCGTCTCCGAATGATCGATCATTTATCACCTTTCTATCACCTTTCCATATCACATATCATATCACATATAACATATATCATATGAAAACATAAGCGCGTTCACGTACCTTTTTTCGTATGCCTTTTCATTTTGCGTACCTATTTTTCCTTTGAATCGTAAATACGATTCCATATACCATATCATATAAATCATATCAAAACTCATATCAGTACACACACATAATCATTTCGTTTCCTTTTTTGTTTTCATTTCATTTTCGTATTCACATTTTTGATTTCGTATGTGAAAATCATATTAATATCTCGTTCTTAAATCAAACATATAAAAGCAACTCATATTCGCAATATCATTCATAATTCGATCGTAAATAAATATATATATAAAACCATTCATTTTAATAAAGCCAAATAGTAAGATATACTCACCTCTCAATTGAAGTACTCGGACTGGTGCAAACTCACGTCCCGTCTGACTCGGCTACGCTGCCGTCCTATAATATATATTAATTATTTAACAACAATCAATCAATAATTCACCTATACTTATCAATATAATCATTAATTTAATGCATGTCCTAATAATGTTCTTTTATTTTACTTTTCAATTCTGCAAACCCTAGCCGGAATCCTAACCTTTTTTTCTTATCGTTACTCGAATCAATAATAACTCAATTTAACATATTTCTAACTTAATTTCAAACTCAATTCTCTAATTATTAATTAATTGTA
>CANYCX013269859.1:0-15563 GCA_948193385.1 Breynia disticha f. nivosa | reverse complement strand
GCCTCATTTATGTATATTTCTACGAATTCTATTATCCGATACACAAACTATACCTTCCTCCCTCTGATTTCCCTTTCGAACCCTAAATAATTTCCTATATTCAATCCCTACTCCATCATTATACAAAACCTAATTAAATTGGCCATTAGATTCACCTCACTAGATCCCAAAGAAGCTAACCCTAACAACAATACTTCCAACCAAACTTAGGGTTAGAAAACCCAAAATCGTCACTTTGACCTAACCCTTTTAAAACACCAATTTAAGGTATCTAAACCATGAATTAACATAAAAAAATGACCAATAATGGTTAATACATATCTTAAGCTTTCCAACAAGCCATATTTCGCTCAAATCGGAGCTTAAATGGAAGAAATATCACGTCGGAAAGTTAAGCATGCCAGAAAAAAGGGATTAAAGGAATTCAATTCGAAGTAACTTACCAAATTGAGATCTCTAGTCGTTTCTATAACTCCCAAACACAAAATTTTGATGGAGATCGATAAATTCTAGGGTTTTCGGCTTTGGAACAGGTTGAAGAGAGAGAAAAACGGGATTTTAGTGTGAATGAGGAGAGAGAGACCATTTTGTTATATATATAGGTTCGGTTTCGACGATTTTGCCCCAGTTCAATCGATTCCCTCCAACCTCAATTTTTCTCATTCCCGGTCAACTTAAACACTCCTGATTTTTATTTTACAATAAGTCTCACCCTTCCCACCAAATTATTAATGAAAAGAATTCGCGAACAATTTATGTATATTTTATATATTTATTAAAATTTAATTAATCATTTAAAAATTTAGGACGTTAAAAGGCCTCATATTCCTAAGGGTCGAGGTGCAGGTGCAGCTACTGACAGGGATGATCGACATTGTTATACATGTCGTCAGTTGGGACATTTTTCCAGAGACTGTCTACAGAGACAAGAGCCTTAGGGAGGAGGTGTTTCTAGACAGAGTAGTGTTGGTGATGCCAAGACTACAACATCGATTGGTACTGGCAGAGGTAGAGGAGGACGAGGTTCTGGTTCTACTTCTAGGGGAGGAGCATCCTCCAGAGGTGGAGCAGTTAGTTTAGGTATAGGAGGTGGATCTAGTGGAGCAGTAGTACCATCAGGGTCAGCACCACATGCCCGAGTTTTTGCTATGACGAAAGATGAGGTTGTAGAGGATCCAAACGTGATCACTAGTACTATTTCTATCTTTTCACATACTACGTTTGTATTGATTGATTTATATTCTATGTGTTCTTTTACTGGTCAGTTAGTGGTAGACCATATCAGTGGTAGTATAGAGCGTCTGTGTTATACTATTTCTATATTGATGTCTGCTGGTGGTACTGTATTAGTTAGGCATATCTTGCGGCATTGTGAGTTTCATATTGGGGAGTCAACTTATTTTGCTGATTTGATTGTTTTGGGGATGGTGGAGTTTGGGATGATTTTAGGGATGGATTTGTTATCTAGAAATCGGGCTATGGTCAACTGTTAATCAAAGAAAGTTATGATTGAGGTTGCTGCGAGATTGATTCGAGATGTGATGCCTATCTTGCTTCAGTGATTGATCTGAATCAACCTAAGTTAGAGGTACGAGATGTGGAGATATTACGTGAGTATCCTGAGGTATTTCCTTACGAGTTACCGAGATTGCCACCACAGTGAGAGAAAGATTTCAAGATTGAGACTGTACCAACAGTAGCTCCATTATCTATTGCACCTTAGAGGATGGCAGCTGTTGAGTTACATGAGTTGAAACGACAGTTGGAGGAGCTATTAGAAAAAGGTTTCATATGACCTAGTGATCACCTTGGGGAGCACCAGTGTTGTTTATGCGAAAGAAAGACAGTAGTATGCAATTGTGTATCGACTATCGTCAGTTGAACAAGGTGACAGTGAAGAACAAATATCCATGTCCATGGATAGATGATTTGATAGATTAGCTGCAGGGAGCTACAGTGTTCTCTAAAATTGACTTGAAGTGAGGATATTAGTAGTTGAGAGTTGAGGATAGTTCGATTGAGAAGACAACGTTCAGGACTTGATACGGGCATTTTGAGTTCACTGTAATACCATTTGGGTTGACGAATTCACCAGTGGTATTGATGATTAGTTGTGGTTGACAACGATCAGTTTGTGGTTGTGTTCATTGATGATGTGTTGGTGTATTCGAGGGATAGGGAAGAGCACGGGCGACATTTAAGGATTATGATCGAGTTTTTGAAAGAAAAAGAGTTGTATGCTAAATTCAACAAATTTGGGCTCTTGATGTCTGAGGTTATCTTTCTAGGACATGTGATCTCAACAGAGGGAGTGAAATTGGATCCTAACAAGATAAAAGCAGTTCAAGATTGGGAAGCTCCTAAGAACGTGCCTAAGGTACAAAGTTTTCTTGGTTTAACAAGTTATTATCGCAGATTTATTGAAGATTTTTCTAAGATAGCTAGACCTATGACATCTTTATTGAGAAAGAATACTCTGTTCATCTAGAATGACAAATGTGAAGAGAGTTTTACAAATTAAAGAAAAGGTTAGTTAAAGCTCTAGTTCTAATGTTACCTTCTCTGGGAGGTGGATTTATTGTGTATACAGATGCATCTGGAGTTGGGTTAGGTGGAGTATTGATGCAATATGGTAGAGTTATTGCATATACTTCACGACAGTTGAGACCACATGAGACTAACGACCCGACACACGATCTAGAGTGAGCTGCGATCATACATTATCTGAAGGTTTGTCGTCATTACTTATACTGTGAGACTTTTCACATATTCACTAATCATAAGATTCTCAAGTATATTACAACACAACGAAAGCTGAACCTTCGACAGAAGTAGTGGATTGAGTTGTTGAAAGATTATAACTGCACGCTTGAGTATTATCTTAGAAAGGAAAATGTAGTTATTGATGCCTTGAGCAGAAAAGAAAAAGGGAAAATGATTCAGTTACTTATAGAGAAGAGTTCCTGTTTGCTTTATGAGAGTTGCGAGTGCAGTTGGATTTGGTTGAGGATTATATGTTAGCCAACATTAGAGTTCGACCTCAAATGCGAGAGTTGATTGCTGAGGGTCAGAAAGAAGATGCTTCTCTAATGCAGATCAAGAAGAAAGTTGAGCGAGGAAAGGTATCTAATTTACACCGACTTGATGATAATGGTGTATTGTATTACCAAGATAGATTGTGTGTTCTTGATATTCTAGAGGTGAAGAATGAGTTAATGATTGAGGCACATGCTTCACCTTTATCAGTTCATCCTGGTAGTACTAAAATGTGCTAGGATATGCGAGAGTTGTACTGGTGGGTACATATGAAGAGGGATATAGGTAAATTTGTTGTGAGATGTCTATCTTGTCAGTAGATTAAGGCAGAACATTAAGCTTTAGCTGGAAAGTTGAAACCACTTGAGATACCTGAATGGAAGTGGGAGAAGATCACCATGGATTTCATTATCGATTACTGAGGACGTTTGGACATCATGATGCTATTTGGGTTATTGTTGATAGACTGACAAAATTTGCTCATTTTTTAGCTATCCAACAAGATGATATGTTGGATAAGTTAGCTAGATTGTATATTACTGAGATTGTTAGGTTACATTGTGTTCTTACTTCTATTATGTCTGATCGTGATCCTAGGTTTACATTATGATTCTGGAAGATTTTGCAGGATGCAATGGGTACTCGTTTGAGGTTTAGGATAACTTTCCATCCGCAGTCTTATGGTCAATTTGAGAGGAAGATTGAGGATATGCTCCAAGCATGTATTATAGAGTTTGGAGGTAATTGGGATGACATTATCGAGTTTGAGTAAAATAATAGCTATCGTTCTAGTATCGGGATGACACCATGTGAGGCATTATACGGGAGACGGTGTCTTAGTCCAGTGTATTGGGATGTTGAGGGTTTGTGACAGATTGAGGGACCAGAGTTGGTTCAACAAACCCTGATAAAGTGAATGCCCTGAAAACATGTATGCAAGCAGCCCAGGATCGTCAAAAGAGCTATTACGATCGACATTATTGAGAGATAAAGTATGCAGTCAGTGATAGGGTTTTCTGGATATGATTCTGATTTTGAATGTTATGATTGATTGAATTGATCGAAGATTTGATTTGTTTTTAAATTTTGGGGACGAAATGTTCTGATAGAGTTGAGAATTGTGACATCCTAGAATTTAATTTATGGAAATGCTCATTCAAATGATGAAAAATAAATGATTAAACATAGGTATATGAAGTTTGATTGAAGGTTAATAAAAATGTTATGTGAAATAACCAAGGAAAAAGGAGAAATACTGAAAGTCACCAAATAACACATGATGGCAATGAAGTACGCGCAGTCATAAGGACCACACATTGTTCACCATCCACCACGCGTAGTCTACTGATTCAGAAAAAAATATAACATTGCTCAATTCAATAGAACATTCACAAAATCACATTTAGGTTTTAGAGAAAAACATCAGAGAAGGGTTGAGAATTAAGAAAGGAAGTTATTCTTGAGTGAGGGAATTGATTTAGCTAGAGGAAACTTCAATTCTTACAAGAATCAAAGCCAAGTCAATAAGGTAAGGGTTGATATTTGGTTTATAAGAAATTTTGAAGGTTTATGCTTTGAATTTGATGATTGAATGTGTTGAATTGAAATTAATGTTGGAAACATCTGTATATGAGTAGAAAGAACTTGAATAACCTCTTGTATATCATTTAGGAGATGTAAATCATTATGGGGATGGAATTTAGGAAGACTTGTTCATGAAGGGAAGTTGCTAGAGTGGATGGATTAAGCTTTAGAATGATGTTTTGATGTTTCTAAGTAAAGAATCAATGTGAATATAGTTAGTTAATGAAATGTATGTGATTAATTTCGTATAGGAGGAATTGTACGGCGATTGAGCAAGGATTGATTCAGTGTTGACATTTTTTGATTTTTCTCCAATTTGGAGGTAAGTGTTCTTACACTTACTATTTATATTTGTATGATTATCTCTTACAAGTGAGAAGGTAGGTTTTCTATGCTTAGATATATGTTAGTATATTTGGGTTAGGATGTTAGAAGATTATTGTGAATTTAGATTGCTAGAGTTAGATGAATCAAGTTGGGAATAAAATGAATCGGTTGATTTGGAGTTGATTTATCTATTCTAGTTTGTTGAACGTGAATTTACAATGTTGATTCAAAATGAAAGAATACTATAAGGCTTGAATGGAATTCTTGATTTTTTGTCATGTTATGTTTTGACTATATGTCTAGTTGACTTATGATTGATATATATATATGCCTTAGTGGACATATGGCTGATTATTAGTTGATTATTCGAAAATTTTGGATTTGACTTACATTGATATATGATTGACATATGGTTGACACATTGCTAATAGTTATACCTATGTGGAATGTTTTTATGTGAAATGTACTCTGTGTGAGATGTTGACATGCTTTCTTTGTTTTATTGATGTATGTTATGAATGATATTATAGAAAGCATGATAAATGTGAACCTGTGTGGTATCTTATATGCTCTGTGTGAGTTGTGTCTTTTACTTTTTGATATGTATTGATATGAATGTCATTCATACATTCATGTATTGCATAAGCATTTGTGTGTCACGATGCATGTGTGGATTATCCTGTGTGGATAAGGACTTGTTGTGTGCTGTTCTGGACTTACTGTGTGTTGTCCATATTTACGACCTTTATGCTCAGAGCTGTGTGCTCAGGTTGTGTGCCTAACCTCTCCTGTGTGGTATAGTGGTATCCTCTTCTCCTGTGTGGAAAAGAGGACAAAAACTTGGGGTCATCCTATGTGGATTTGCATTAGCATTCACATTTCATATGCGAATCCTAAATTTAGAAACTTCATTTTTGATTAAATGCCGATTTTAGCACCCATTTTTTTTAAAACATAAATCATGAGAGAGAGAAAATCGTTAAATAGTTTTCAAACACATTTACGAGGACTAATGTTAGTCATATAGGAAAAAGAGTTTGTAATACAGAAGCAATGGAAAACATTTGCATGCCATAATACTACATCTCGTCTATACTAAAATGACATAGGCATACACACAACATAACCCAAAAACATGGGAGCGTAACCTTCTTTAGTATCGCACCGCTTAGCCTCTTCGGTCGCGTAGTCCCATCTCTAATACCTATCAATCTGCACAACATTCAACACATATAGAGGTGAGTATATAAAATATTCAGTAAGTGCAGCCATAGTATTATAAAGATGAGGAGCAGGGGAACCTTCGGCCGACAAGGGTTTCTTGGGGAACACAAAGTTGTATTCGTGCCTAAATTACCTATTGGCTCACCGTAGCCATGCCACAAACAATTCTTTTAAGTGTTTGTGTCTTAGGAATCATCCTAAGTCATTTGCTCTTTTCAGATATTCATTAGCACATTATTCGGGCTAAACTAGGTTTTTGGAGCACATTAACGTATGTTTATAAAGACACTAACGTATGTTATTCATCAGCAACTTTCCAAAAATTCCAGGCAAGAATAATGTATTCCAAGATTCCCTTAACATACGTTACACTCCATTAACGTACATTATTTGTACAAGTACATTACGTTAATGAGTGCCAGGGGCATTCTACCCACATTTTAACTCAATCCGTGACTTAAACATTTCATGCCACTTCAAAGAATATCAAACCAACCTTATTAGCCTCTTAATCAACCATTTTATACAACTTAAAGCCACACATAACATCCTTAATTAATCAATCTAAACATAACACAACAAGCATTATCCTCAATGTACCTCAATTTCACTCAAAGTTAGATAACACATATTATACATGTTGAGCATAGCAAAAGTGCTGAAATTAGGAAAAAATTTGTCGAAAAGCAAAAGTTTTTGCACATTTTGCAATACTTCGAGCACACACAAATCCCAACCGTAAAAAAAGGAAAACAAAATCATAAACCCCTCCCCCACACTTAAGCTTGACATTATCCTCAATGTCATAATTAATCATGCATTCAAAGAAATATTGAGGACAAAATCGGTATGCATAATTAGAACGTAAAGAAGAGGGAAAGGGAAAGAGAAAGCTTCTTTTGGTTAGCCACTCATTGTTTCCATTCATAAGGTTGCATCCTTGGCTTTGGCATTCATTCATTTACACTTCCTTATCATAAGGCAACAAAAAGGTTGTACAAAAAACACAAATAAAAATACAAAAAATGCAAGACATAATTAGAAATATGCTCCTCTATGATCAATGCATACACATTGAAAAGAAAGAAAAGTAATAAACAGAAATAAAATAAACATGAATGCAACTAAATGATGCTACAAAGGAAAGAAAGTTTATTGACATAGTTTTATGTCATTGCGGACATGGGTAGTTTAATGTCTTTTATGGCGGTCATATCATCATGGTTTCTGGTATGGTCTGTGGTTCAGTGTTTGGAATGTTGTTTGGCATGGTGTCTGTCATTGGTGCTGGAGGTTTGGCTCTCCTCATACTCCAAGCAAAGCCTCCCAAGTGAACTCCAGTCGTCCTCACCAATGCTTGTCTAGCAAAAGTTGGAATGGAATTCTTCCTCTTGTCATCCTTGAATGGTATTGGAAATAAGTGTTTGGTCTTCTTCCTTTTATGCACCCCATACTTGCTTTGTTGCCAATCCCTTGCTTAATTTTGAACGATATTTCCTCCTTGCACATGGGCTCCCCATTCATCACTTCATTCACCATATCAACTTGGAATACTTCGTCTTCCATCACTGAATGCTTAATAGCTTAATAAACGTCAAAATCTTACGTCTCATTTCCCTGTCGGAGTGTAAGCCTTCCATCTTGCAAATCAATCACAGCTCTCCCTGTGGCTAAGAATGGCCTCCCAAGTATGATTGGCAAGTCAGAACCCCTCTCCATGTCCAACACAAAAGAAGTCAACAGACAAGAAGAATTTTTGCACCTTGATTAATACATCATCCGCCTTTCCTTCTGGATATTTTAGTATCAACAAGTTGTAAGTATGTGGTGCACAGTTTGAGTTCTCCTAGCCTAAGCTTCTCATACAAAGATAGAGGCATGAGGCTGATAGAAGCTCCCAAGTCACATAATGCCCTATCGATGTCCACTGTCCTGATAGATATAGGAATCCAAAACTCCCCGGGTCTCTCAACTTTAGAGGAAGCTTTTGTTGGATAATGGCACTACACTCTTCACCCAACGGCACTGATGCGTATTCTTCCAATTGCTTCTTGTTTGAAACGAGTGCCTTGATAAACTTGGCATACTTGTGAAAGTGAGATATGGAATCGAGAAATGGTATCTTAAAGTGAGCTTGCGTCATCCAGTCTGAATATTTAAAAAATTCTACGATCCTAGGGGTGGCCTCGATGGCTTGAGGAAATGGTGGGGGAGGTATAGTACTGAGGTCCTTCTCCACTTGTTCCTTCCTCTTTTTAGCATGCGTCTACTTTCCAACCTTAGGTGCCTTTTTATCAACATTAGTACCACTCCTAGTTTCATCATTCTTCTCATCATCATGTGTGTCCTCTCTATCCTTTTCCACCCTACTATCAACTCGCCCATTCTTCGCTCCCACTCCACTATCAACAATTGCATCTCTCAAAATCTTGCCACTACGCAATGTAATAGTACACACACTATCCCTTGGATTTTGAGTGGATGAACTTGGGAGTTTTCCTTTCTCTTTCTCCACCACTTGCTTTACCAATTGCCCCACTTGATGCTCCAAACCTTGTAAAGTAGCCAAAGTAGACTATTGATATAGGTTTGAGCTTGTATGAAGTTCTCAAATCTTTGATTGGTGGTAGTTTGGGCATCCACGAATTGATCCATCTTCCCAAGAGCTTTGGTGAAAAACACTTCAAAATTTAGTTTGGGCTCTTGGTGAGTGGTTGAGGATGATGGCTAGTGGTGTGTTTGTGGTGGTGGTGGGTATGTGGATCTTAGAGGTAGCGGTCTTGGGAAATTTGGTGAGTCTCTCAGTTGGAATGGATGGGAAGGGTATATGTTTGGCTTGGGAGGTGGGTATGGATTTGATGGTTGTGGTGCTTGGTAATTGGGATTATTTCTCCAACCAAAGTTGGGATGGTTGCTGCATCCCAGGTTATAGGTGTTGGAATAATGATCATTGGACTGGTTTGGTTTTCCTCCCCCAACAAAATTAGCCTCCTCAACACCTCCTTGGATCATCTCAGCTCCATACCCATAAGCATCCTCTAAATGATCCCAAGTTCCACAAAAACCACATTGGGTCTCAACCCTAGCAACCTTCTCCCTCATGATGGTCTTAACATACTTTGTAAGCTCATCAATCTTTGAATTCAAATCCAGATTGTAGCAACACACTTGACTGACATGAGCCTCTTTCCTCCCTCTAATGGACTTGTTTTGTGTGTTGTTGGCTACCAAATCATAAATATCCTATGCCTCCTCAACCGTCTTATCTCCCACATAACCTCTGATGCGATATCCACTAAAGATTGGTTAGCCAAAGATAACCCTTCGTAGAAAAATTAGGTGAGTAGAGCCAAAAGGAATTTGTGATGTGGACATTGCGTGAGAAATATCTTGAACTGTTCCCACGCCTCATGAAAAGCTTCACCATCTAGTTGTGTAAATGTGCATATCTTGCTCCTTAGGTCGATGGTCTTTTGAGGTGAATCTTTTGAGGTGAGTCTTTTTTGCATGAAGATTGAATCTTTATATCAACTAGTTGTAAATCGATTACATGTGGATGTTTTTAGTTGATTTTATGTTGATCCTTGGCTGTTCTTGCGTGTTTTTAATGTTTTATTCCACTGCCAATAACTGTAATTCACGTAGGAAACACAAGAGTGGTATCAAACCGATCATTTAATCACTTAATGCATGTTATAGTCAATCAGTAACAAGTTTTTGGTTAAGACGTGGTCTGATTTGATTAGGTCTATTACTTGGGGTTAAGAACTAAATAGAATAGTATGTTTTGATCCTAATTAATTTGAAATATGGCTGGTCACGTGTTAGTATAATTAGATTTTCATAAAATGCAAAACTAGGTACATAATTGGGTGCTTAATGACAATTTGGACATAGTTTTAGATCAATTATGCCTAAAATCAATTTTATGAAATTTGGGGTTGTTCATGTACTGTAGAACATGTGATTTACTATTTAAGGTTTACTGTTCATAATTAATTTTGGCATTAAAATTAATAAATTCCTAAACTAGGTGTGTTTTAGAAAGATTTAATGAACTAGTGGGCTATTTTTAAGTCTTAGGAATCTAAAATGACCTAAATGGAATTTTATGAAATTTTAGGGACCAAAATATAATTTGGTAGTGGAAATTTCATTCTTGAAATTTTGTGTATAGAAAAAGAGGCCTAACCAAGCATGAAGGGAGTCCAGACGTGGAGCCCAAAAAGGAAGGATGGAGAGCCCATTGGAGATGGACTTGAAGCCCGAAGGATATACTATGTAATAGTATAGGCCTAGTTCTAGGTTATTGGCCCATGATTGCACGTTTACATTTCTTCATTTTTCTTGCATGCTAGGTTAACATTGATGAATGTTGGAATTTTATATCGAATGTTGAATCCGCGTTTGCCATGTTAAGCCGTCGAATCAAACAACAACTTAATCCTAAAAATAGTAAGTCAAGAAAATTTCCTTCCTAGATTAACAACCTGTCAAGCATTGAACGTCAAAGCGTGGGCCATGCCAAAGCTGGGAATTTTAGATTTTCTTTGTGAGGTGGAGCTAAGATTGATGCCTTCTATGCCGCCATGTTAGAGTGGGGGTGGATTGGTGACATAGTTAGCACGTTAATGGTAGGTTTGGACATAACGTGGGTCTATGATGATGCGTCGGCCCTAGGCAATTAATAAGAAGTGCCCCGACACGAAAGTGCTAGTCCCATTAGAAATCGAGAGTCATTTTCGGGGAAAGATGATTGGATATCTGTCCCACGAAACACATCACTAACAAGTGGATTATTTAAAGGGATATTAATCCATTGTTGAGTGAGAGATCTTTTGTCTAAAAGACCTCATAACTGACCTTGATGTTTAATTGTTATTTGTAAAAAATGAATGATAACTCATTTAACTTGAATATTCCCCTACGTTTAATCCTTGAAAAGGATAAGATGAAGGGTAGGAAAGAAACACCAAAATGAACCCAAAGCATAATTTGGAGGTGGAACCTCAACTATGGCCTAGAGAGGTTTTCCAATCCACTTCATGGAAAGGTAAAGGAGGAAAAACCAAGAAAGTCTGTAAGCCCATGTTGGAGGTCCAACCTCAACAAAAGCCTAGGATGGTTTTCAGCCTGTTCCTTTGGATGTTTGATACCATTGCCAAATAAGTGGGCATTGAAAGAGAAACTGCCCAATAATATTGAGAGGGAAGAAGGATGTTGTAAGAGCATCTTATTCGAAAATCTACGTCTTAGAGGTTAATCTCTCTATTTCAACATCATGGGTATTAGATACTGGATGTGGGTCTCACATTTGTTGCAATGTGAAAGGACTACAAAATATGAGAGTGCTACCAAAGAGAGAGGTTGATCATCGAGTCAAAAATGGAGCAAGAGTGGCTGCCATAGATATCAGAGACTATACTTTATATATGCATTCAGGGCTAGAAATAAAGATAAAGGACTGCTACTATGTACCTGCAATGAGTAGGAACATTGTTTCAGTTTCAACCTTGGACAATGACGGTTTTACTTTTGTTATTGGAAATAACAATATCAGTATTCGTCATGGGAAAGTGTATTATGGAAATGGATTCCTTAATAACAGTTTGTACGTCCTAGACTTATCAAGTAGTCAGGATGTTTATAACGTAGATAATAAGAAAGCTAAGTCTGATGAACTTAATCTTTCTTACTTCTGGCATTGTCGTTTAAGTACACGCAAATGATAAATGCTTGTAAAGACTACATAAAGATGGAGCTCTTAGATCTTTTGATTGGAAATCATTAGACACCTGCGAATTGTGCATTAGTGGGAAAACAACAAAGAATCCTCTTAATAAGAAAGGTGAGAGAACTAGTGGTTTATTGGATCTAATACATTCCGATGTATGTGGACCATTAAGTACACAAGCCAGAGGTGGTTATAGCTACTTCATCACATTCACTGATGATTATAGTTGGTATGGCTATATCTATCTAATGAAGCATAAATCAGAAACCTTCGAGAGGTTTAAGGATTTTAAGAATGAAATAGAAAACCAATTAGGTAGACAGATCAAAACTATTCAATGTGATCGAGGTGGCAATTATATGAGCCTAAAGTTTGACCAATATCTGCGAGATTGTGGTATAGTACCACAACTCACACCTCCGGGAACACCTTAGTGGAATGGTGTGTCCAAATGGATGAACCAAACCTTGCTAGACATGGTTAGGCCGATGATGAGTCAAACTGGTCTCTGGATATCATTTTAGGGTTATGCCCTATAGATTGTGGTTTTTTTGCTGAACAGGTCTCCTACTAAAGCAGCCGAAAAGACACCATATGAGATATGGACTGGCCAAAAACCCCACTTGTCTTTTCTAAGGATCCGGGGATTTGAAGCCCATGTTAAAAGGTTAACATCGAACAAGCTTTCATCCAAGATAGATAAATGCTTTCTTGTGGGGAATCATAAAGAGACAAAAGGATACTATTTCTAAAATCCTAGCAAGAACAATTGCTTGGACAGCTGTGTTTTAAAAAAAAACAATTCGTTCTTAAAGGAAACAATGGGAGTGGTGTAGAACTTGAAGTTATACAAAAGGTGTAGATACACAAATTCCTGAACAGAATAGTGAGGACATGGACTTAAATTCACAAGAAGTTGTGGAACAAGAGCCCATTACACAAGTATTTAGAAGATCAGGTAGGATGCGTCAGGAACCCAATAGGTATGGTTTCATTGTGACTGATGAACAGGATATCATGATCGTTGATCATGATGAACCTGCTTCTTACCGAGACGCCTTGGAAAGTCCTAATTGAGAAAAATGGCAATAGGCCATGAAATTTGAGATGCAATCAATGTACGATGATCAAGTTTGGGACTTGATTGATCCACTGAACAGGATATCACGGCCAAGCAAAGAAACGTGTAACGTGAGTCTTTTTCCATAAAGATTGAATGTTTATATCAACTAAACCGATTACATGTGGAATATTTTTAGTTGATTTTATGTTGATCCTTGGTTGTTTTTGCGTGTTTTTAATGTTTTATTCTGCTGTTAATAACTGTAATTCACGTAGGAAACCCGATAGATTAATGCATAAAGGCAATATAGGTCTTTAACCTCTTTCATTTTACTCAAACCCATAGTAATTATGCAAGTCTAATGCAAAGTATCGTATGAACAAATTCATATTCATACACGTACACCCAATGCACAATTTGGTCATTTTGTACAAACAACATTTCAATGTAGTTGATGATATACACACTTTATCTTGTTCTTAATTATGATCTCAGTGCCCTGGGTTGATTCCTGCCCAGCACAGGCTCTCAAGACTAAGCGGCCTCCCGCGATACATGGTCGACTAGCTCCAACATTTAAAAATTAACATTTCCAAAACCTTTGTTTCACATGCAAGAATGCAATGAAAACAACTTTTCAACACAGTCCGCGGGGAATCTAATCCCTGCTCTGATACCACTAAATGTGAACCCTAAATTTAGAAACTTCATTTTTAAAACATAAATAATTTTTCAAACACATTAATGAGGACCAATGTTAGTCATATACAAAAAAGATTTTGTAATACATAAGCAATGGAAACATTTGCATGCCATAATACTACATCTCGTCTATACTAAAATGACATAGGCATACACACAGCATAACCCAAAAACATGGGAGCTCGACCTTCTTCTGTATCGCACCGCTTAGCCTCGCCAATATCGTAGTCCCGTCGCTAATACCTATCACTTTGGACAACATTCAACACATACAAAGGTGAGTAATAAAATACTCATTAAATGCAGCCCTAGTATTGTTAAGATGAGGTGCAGAGGAACCTTCGGCCAACACGGGTGTGCTTGCGGAACACAAAGTCGTATTCGCACCTTAATTCCTTAATGTGTGACCCCAAAATTTGACTACCACTTAATTTCATATACACTTATCTCTCAAGTGGTACCCGAACTTGGAAATCAAAGTTTTTGAAATAAAAAATTTGAAGATAAAAGAGTATAAGGGAATTCATTTATGCACATTCTTTTAAACATATATACAATCCTTTATTTACTTAAGATGCATAAGGGTTTTAAAAATATTGGAATATCGCAAACTGTGTATGTTTACCAAATCAATCGGGTTTTACATGAAAAGAAATCATTTAAACCCCAAGTTTGAATATAAACCTGTCAAAATAAATGTATGCACTATAATGCTCAATACAATCAGATGTATGACATGTTCAAAGTAGACTTTAGTGCATGACCCACCTTGGTTCTTCGGTTCTTCAATTAACAATCGACGAAATCAAAATAGCTACCACTCCTCGCCCTATCCCCTCAAACCCCTGCTAATATGGTAGCCATAAAATGCATGAGTCGTGAAACTGAATAAGCAACAATTACCAAAATGGACAACTTCCCATAACGAATTTACATTCAAATGTAATCAATGTTTCACACAGTATTGATGAACTTCACATTTACAATATTAAATCATCCATAACCATACAAGCATTCAAAACATTCTCCTTGATAGAGCTAAAAATGGTGCATCAATTCCATTCATACTCTAATATCTTTTCATGTTAATTTAGTAGGTAACCTATGCATATATGAGTTCATTATATATATATATACACATACATATATAGACTTTTATCTTATCAAATTCCTTAAAACACATAAAGAATTCCTAAAGAAGAGGGAAATGGCATACCAATGAGAACACAATGAACCATGATAATTATTAACACAATTGAACAAGGATTTTTGAGCCAAAACATGCACCACATTCGTGACTCACAAAAGGGTGCATTCATGACTCTGAATCATAGTGCAAATCTGTACAGAATACAAGCCATGTTCGTGACTCATGGTGTCACGAATGGAGAGTCACGAACGTGATGCGTGAATCTCATTCGTGGAATATTGTGTGTGGGGCTCAAAATTAAAACCATTTATTTCAAAATATTTTCATTCTTCTTGCAAAAACACAGATTATATAAGTATAAAGAAAAGAGTTATTAAGATTTACATTGAACGTTATTAAAAGTCATCAAAACAAAATACATCCTTTTCAAACTCTTTTATAACTAATCCATATTCGCTAAACACGTGCTCGACTCCTCCTCGTGATTCCTGCTAAACCTGCATATCATTAAAATAACCAAACAGGTGAGTATATATGGTACTCAGTAAGTGAAAAAGAAAACGTTGTTACAATGTTGTACAAGGGAAACTCCAGTCAGCACAGGACGTGCTCGATAAACACGAGGACGTGCTCATCTTTGATTTTCCCAGTTGACATGTCGTGTTGTTTTAAACACGAGCTATACTTAATTATTTTAGTTTCCAGGAAACACAATCGGGCCTCTTTGAGCACGAGGACGTGCT
>CANYCX013268834.1:0-20061 GCA_948193385.1 Breynia disticha f. nivosa | reverse complement strand
AATATGGTTTTGTTTTGCTCACCCCCTAGTTATTTGTACCAAAGCAGCACGTGATAAGTAAAACAACAGGACCACTGGTAGTGAAACTTGGGGCTATTTGGACGTGTTTCGAGACACAGTCTTCGAAGAACACACGTGTAGTTGGCGTTGCATGCTGGTGCCGGGAGGGAGCAATTAGTATTTTTCAAAACTTGGTGTGAAATGCAATGTGGTGTTTTGACCATCCAGCCCATCGCATAATCATACCATATTTATATTTAAATCTTTCATTTTCCATAGCAGCAATCAGGGACGGATTCAGGACAAAATCATGGTGGGTGCACAAGTCTTTGTAAAAATAATGGGTTTCCGGCGAGGGCGCGAGGCGGCGACGTCCCAGTTTCCGGCGAGGCGGCGTCGAATGGGCAGCGGCGTTTGGCGAAGGTTGAAGAATGGCTTGGCGCGTCGCGTGAGGAGAGGGGAGCTGAGTTTGGTTGTCCAGCTTCTGTTCTTCATGTTTTAATACGTTGGATATTTGAAAGGGACCAAAACGACGTCGTTTTGGTCCCTTAGTATTATTTTTTTTTCTTTTCAGTAGCAGAAACGACGTCGTTTGGTCTCAAACCAAACGACGTCGTTTCCTACCGTTTTAACCATTTAGACCATGCGCTGAAAGACTGAAACGACGCCGTTTCATTTTAATTCAAACGACGTCGTTTTGGTTTAAAATATATATATATTTTTTAAATAATTCAAGTCAAACGACGTCGTTTTTCCATAAAACAAAACGACGTCGTTTGGCTTATGTTTCATTCTCCAAATCAGCAAACACGCAACGATGTCGTTCCTTTCCTTCCCTGTTAACTCCATCTTCTTCCTCGATCCGTCCTCCCAACCCATCTCTCCTCCATTCTTCAGTCGTTCACCCTCCTCCTCCACCGGTGCACCACCTTCTCCTCCATCCTTACCTGTGCTCCCTTCCTCCTCCATCTTTACCGGTGCACCACCTTCTCAAGAGCAGCTGGAAACCCCAATAATAGGGGGTTCCGCCGGCGCCAGTGGGGGCACGTGCCCCCACCGGCCCCGGCTTAACTCCGTCCCTGGCAGCAATGGTAAGTCTGCCTAAGGCAAATTACCTTTGGACTATATGCATCAAATCTAAGACACGATTCAAGATTCTTCTGTGAAATGGTCTATATGTGGCGTCATTTTCTCTAGGCCTGCACTGAGCTACCATTTTTTGTCGAAATAAATTGGCTCGCTTAGCCAGTGAAAAAAAAAGAATATTGCTATATCAAGTGGTAGTTAATTACTGTTAGGGTAAAAAGTTATTCGGTCTCCAAATAATACCACGAATAATTTTTCGGTTCCGAGTTTTCAATATTAGTTTTACCGGTCCCCTAGTGATTAAAAATTCACTACCATAAATCTTTCTGTTAAATTAATCTAACAAATTAAGAAGTAAATAATTTAGTGGTCCTCTATGTAGTCGTTTCGCTTAATTTACCGGTCCCTCTAATCTTTTTGCTTAATTTATCAATCCCTCTTTAATACACATGTGGCAGGGGCAATAATGATATTTCAACCTTCCTGATAGCTTAATTTAACGGAAGGATTAACGGTAGTGAATTTTTAATCTGTGGGGATCAGTAAAAATAATATTAAAAACTCGGGACCAAAAAATTATTCGTAGTATTACTCGAGAACCGCATAACTTTTTAGCCTTAGTATTAATGCCTTAACACTTTTACCACCATCTCGCAGAAGCAATAAATTTATCGTACCATCAAATTTATGTTGGTCCGAACTTCATTTTAGTGCATTAATTATGAACTCATCCGGCCAGTCAATTAAATACTCTTTTCGTTTCAAAATAACAACCGGTTTTATTATTTTTATTTTATTTAAGATAATATTTAAAATATAAATAAATTGATTAAATGATTCATTCATAAAAATAGAACCACTTCATTCACTGAAGAATCTTAAAAATAATGGGAAATTGTCAAGAATGGATAAGTTTGAAAGAAACAGATTTCATAAGTTGAGGAATGCATGAATGATCACCCTGAAAGTTTAGGAGTAATAACCTACACGTAAGTAGGAACAGTTAAGCAGATTACTCGATGTGGACACGAAAGGTTCAAAGACATACCCAATTTTACAGAAATGCATTCCACAAAAAGAAATTAATTTTACACATATAGACTCCACAAAAATAAGGTTTCCAAAATTATGTACTGAAAAGTGAAAACAGCTTGTGCGTATATTTGACAGTCTGTTAGAAAAATGTTCCCCAATTCCGTAATTTTCAGCTGATCACTTTCTAATAGTTATCCTATAAGGTAATTTTCTATTTTAGTCCTGATAAAATCTACTACCTTGATTTTTAAGTCGATCAAATCAGGAAAATAAATTTGAAAATTGGTAGAGTCATCTGGTAATATATTAATACAAATGTTTTTCTAAAAAACAAAAATATTTTATTAGAAATTAATTTGTGCGGATAGAAAAATATGTTGGGTTATATTCCAACAAAAGATAATAAAAGCCCCTAAAAATGTCATAAAACTCATGAAAGTGGAGATTTTTTTCGTCTTTGTGCGTATTACAAAAAGGGTAAATTAGTAATAAATCCATCAAAACCCCCAAAAGAATATCCAACCCTTTATACAGATTTTCCTTAACTGCATAGTAATTCCCACATAAATCTCAATGGCATTCATTGTAATTTCACCCCAAAACCGAGCCTCTCTTACTCTCTCCTCTCCTCCTCTCATCTCTTCTCTCAGTTTATAATCTCCCTTTCCTCGCGTTTCTGCTCTCTCTTGATCCGCCGTCGTTTCAAGCCAATCACACTCTGCAGATTTCCCCGTCTATAGCTTTCATACATCACAGATCAGGTAAGCGTATTACTTCTTCTATATCCAATCCAATTCCCTTAGATCAAATGCATTGTCGCACGTGTTAATTTTTTGTTCTTTCGGATCTGGATAATCCGACGGATCTTGTAATTGCGTGCAACGTTAGATCGCGTAATTGAATTGATATTATAGACGAAGTGGTTCGTTTATTGTGCAGATCTTAGCTGTTGAGAATGGCGACATCAACAGCTGGGAGTACGGGATGGCTCAAAGGAAGAGTGAAGGCTGTACCGTCGGGTGATTGTATGGTCGTAATGGCTTTGAGTAGTAATAAACCGGGCCCGCCTCCAGAGAAAACTATCACTTTGTCATCTCTAATTGCTCCTAGATTGGTAATTATTTTGCTGCTTTTGATTTTTTTACTCTTTACTTTAGGTATGCTTTTTTTTGTGTTTGATTGTTTCGATGTGTTTTTTCGAGTAATCTTTGTTTTAGTTTGTGATTTTGAATATCGTTGTATTAGATGCAGTTAAAGATGTCTAATTTTCAGCTGATTTGCATGTTTTATGTTGTTAATACGTTGGGAAAAGTGAATGTGAATTTGGAGAAATTTGTGGTTTATAATGTATTTACGGTGGGCTATAATTGAAAAAAAAGTCATAATGATTATTGAAATTGTAGTCTGTAGAAGAAAAAATATTTCGAGACAAAAAATATATATTTTTAATTAGATGATGATTATTTTGCACGGGCGGGAGTAATTAAGGTGGTGTGCTCAAGGTTTGATTGGTTTAAGTTTTGGACTTGATTGTAGAGTTTATTTAAAGGTACCAGTTATTGTGTGCTGATGGCAAAGCGATTTGGTTTTGTGTTAGGCTCGTAGAGGAGGTGTTGATGAGCCGTTTGCATGGGAAAGCAGAGAGTACTTAAGGAAGCTATGCATTGGAAAGGTGATTTTTTTTTAAATATTTAAAGATCTGCAAATTTCATTATTTTCCTGCGTGCTATGTCTTGACAATATATTGTATGTCAGGAAGTCACATTCAGAGTAGATTATACTGTACCGAGCATTGCCAGGGAATTTGGTTCGGTTTTCCTTAATGAGAAAAATGTTGCAGCGCTGGTAGTTGGGGAAGGCTGGGCAAAGGTTAGTTATAGACTTATAGATATTTGGCTTGTTGCAGGAATTTATTGGATTTGTTTTTCATATTTTGGTGTTTACTGAACTTGGGTGGTCAATGCAGGTCAGGGAGCAAGGAGTACAAAAAGGGGAAGCCAGTCCTTATCTTGCAGAACTCATACGCCTTGAAGAAAATGCTAAGAACCAAGGTTTAGGCCGGTGGAGTAAGGTTAGCTTATATCTTTCATTTCTTTATTTTTGCGTCTAGTTTATGATGATAGCAAATGCTTAATACAAGTGGTCACTGGATGTTGTATTTTATTTTTATAAATCATTGTTTAGTTTATCAATGGAATAAGCAAACTGCAATCAATTCTCAGTTTAATATTTATTTGGTCTTCTTAATTAAAGCAAGTAAAATAGTTGTGCTATAATATTTTACTTCGTGGTGTCATTCTAAATGAATTTGAACGGGGCTGCTTGCTAGTTTTAAGTAAAAGTTCTAGCGTCGATACTGTTTTCCTATTGGAGTCTTAGAACATTTTGTGGGATAATTATTTTCAGTAAATATAAAAAATAAAACTTGAAAGATTATATCTTTTCTGTGCGCATTGCAGGAACCAGGTGCTAGTGAGGCAGCCATCAGAAATCTGCCTCCATCAGCAGTAGGTGATTCTAGTAATTTGGATGCCATGGGTCTTCTATCTGCAAACAAGGGCAGACCATTGGAAGCTATTGTTGAGCAAGTTCGTGATGGCAGTACCATCCGTGTCTATTTGCTTCCTAGTTTTCAGTTTGTCCAGGTGTTTGTTGCTGGAATTCAGGTACGTGCATAATACCTTATACAATCTGCAGCAGCCTTACGTTGGGTGTTCTGTTATCTTCTCTTGTGAACTGTGTATGTTTTATCCTGCTGCATTAGTCCCCACAAATGGGTCGAAGAGCTGCATCAGAAACTGTTGTCGAAGCAGAAACTAGCAATGGTGATGCAAATGGAGAAGCAGCCGAACCACGCGCCCCGTTAACATCTGCTCAGAGACTTGCAGTTGCAGCTGCTAGTTCAGAAGTTTCTACTGAACCATTTGGGCTGGATGCCAAATACTTCACGGAGCTTCATGTCTTGAATAGAGATGTATGTGAAATTAGTTATTGATATCTATTTTGCCGTGTAATTCCTTGATGCGGACTAAATTCTGCTTGTGTTTATAGGTCCGCATTGTCCTTGAAGGGGTTGACAAATTCAGCAATTTGATTGGATCGGTATATTATCCCGATGGCGATTCAGCGAAGGACTTGGCGCTGGAGCTTGTAGAGAGCGTATGTACTCATCTGTTATTATATTCATCATGTCTGTTTTTCGATGATCCGATAATCAATTTAAAAATATTCCCATCTTAGTGTGTGTTTATATCATGGTGGAACTTTCTTCTACTTTATCGAGAATCTAAACATACTCTACTTTCATCCAGGGTTTAGCTAAATTTGTTGAATGGAGTGCGAATATGATGGAAGAAGAAGCCAAAAGGCGGCTAAAGGCAGCAGAGCTTCAAGCTAAGAAATCCCGCTTGAGGATCTGGACAAACTATGTACCACCTGCCACAAATTCGAAAGCAATTCATGACCAGAATTTCACCGGAAAGGTGGGTATATTTGTGCTTACTTTTGTCTGAATTTCTGGGTATTGCTGAACTGCATTGACTTCTTCTACAGGTGGTTGAGGTTGTCAGTGGAGATTGCATTATTGTGGCCGATGATTCCATTGCATATGGCAGCCCCTTGGCGGAGAGACGAGTTAATCTTTCGAGCATTAGGTGTCCTAAAATAGGAAATCCTCGTAGAGATGAAAAACCCGCTCCATATGCCCGGGAAGCTAAAGAATTCTTAAGAACACGCCTTATTGGCCAAGAGGTATGTTTTTTACAGTCATTTTGCTTCTCTGTTGATTTGATTGTATGGTCAGTGACAAAAAAACATTGTCATGATTTTATCTCGCATCTTTCAGGTGAATGTTCAAATGGAGTACTCTAGGAAGGTCACAATGGCAGATGGAACTCCAGTGCCTGGAGATTCTAGAGTAATGGATTTTGGATCAGTCTTCCTTGGGTCTCGCAGCAAGGGTGATGCTGATGGAGCATCAGCTGCTCCAACTGCTGGTACTCAGCAAAGTGGAATTAATATTGCTGAGCTGTTGGTATCCCGTGGCTTTGGCACCGTCATCAGGCACAGAGACTTTGAGGAAAGATCAAACTATTATGATGCTCTTCTTGCTGCTGAATCACGAGCCGTTGCTGGGAAGAAGGGAATCCACTCTGCTAGGGATTCACCTGTCATGCACATAACAGACCTTACCACGGTTGGGAATTCAGTCTTCACAGAAATTGTTGTATGTTTTTTACAAGTCATGATGGTCTGCATGTAAATGTTCTGAACTTCTTTTCAGGCATCGGCTAAGAAAGCCAGGGATTTCTTACCCTTCCTTATCCGTAGTAGAAGGGTTCCTGCTGTTGTGGAATATGTACTCAGCGGTCATCGGTTTAAGCTGTTGATTCCCAAGGAAACATGCAGCATTGCTTTTTCATTCTCTGGAGTCAGATGTCCTGGTCGTGATGAACCATACTCAGATGAAGCAATTGCACTGATGAGAAGGAAGATCATGCAAAGAGACGTTGAGGTATCACTTTTTTTTATGTTAAGACTTTAAATACCTGTTCTGAAAGTTTGTTGCTGAAAATTGTGGGTCACACATTCTCAGATTGAAGTGGAAACAGTTGATAGAACTGGAACTTTTCTGGGATCTATGTGGGAATCAAGGAATAATGTGGCTGTGACTCTTCTTGAAGCTGGACTTGCAAAGCTACAAACCTCCTTTGGCAGTGACAGAATTGCTGACGCTTATCTGCTTGAACAGGCTGAGAAATCTGCTAAGAGTCAGAAATTGAAGGTAAGCTATTGAGTTTCTGTCTTTTCCTATTATTACACAGCTCCAATTTTTAATAAAAGAAGCAAACATTTATTACCTTTTTGTGTTTTTTTGTAGATTTGGGAGAATTATGTTGAAGGTGAGGTAGTCTCAACTGGTCCAGCTGTTGAAAGTAAACAGAAGGAAGTGCTAAAGGTATTTGAGAGACTTTAAGCTAGTGCCTCTTTTAATCTCCTGTTCCTCATGAATGGTGGTACATGACTGTGCTTTATATTTCTTTTTTATTTCAGGTGGTCGTCACAGAAGTCATGGGTGGTGGCAAGTTTTATGTCCAGATGGTAGGTGATAAGACAGTGGCATCTATTCAGCAACAGCTTGCTTCTCTGAATCTCCAGGAACCTCCTGTTATTGGTACTTTTAATCCTAAAAAGGGTGACATTGTTCTGGCTCAATTTAGCGCGGACAATTCATGGAACCGAGCAATGGTGAGAGACTGAGAGTTACTCAATTAGCTGTCCTATTTGCTACTATTATTTTACTTTTACATAATTTTGAGTATCATGTTATCTTTGGTTTACCTGAGTTCTTTTTGAGAAAATTCTTGACCATATGTTAATATGAATGCTCATTGATTTGGAACTCAATCTTCTTGTTTGGCTTTTGAAGATTGTCAATGCACCTCGCGGAGCCGTAGAATCCTTAAAAGACAAATTTCTAGTGTTCTACATTGACTACGGAAATCAGGAGGAGGTTCCTTACAGCTCCTTACGGCCTATTGATCCTTCGGTAGCCTCATCACCTCCTCTTGCTCACCTGTGCAGTCTGGCATACATTAAGGTTCCGAGCTTGGAGGAGGATTATGGTGCGGAAGCGGCCGAATTTTTGAGTGCTCAGACGTTAAGCAGCGGTAAGGAATTTAGGGCTAAGATTGAGGACAAAGATCTAAGCGGAGGAAAGTCAAAAGGTCAGGGAACTGGCCAAGTTCTTATTGTGACTCTGGTTGCAGTGGATGCCGAGATCAGTGTGAATGCTGCTATAGTTCAGGTGCGACTTTTCTTCTTTTTATGAATGTGTACTTCTCCGGTTTGATATGACCATTTAAATTCTTAATTCTATTCTATATTTTGTGTATTAATCAATTTATTTTCTTTCTGGGTTACAGGAAGGGCTTGCTAGAATAGAGAAGAGGAAGAGATGGGATTCCAAGGACAGACAGGTTGCTCTGGATAACCTAGAAAAATTCCAGGATGAAGCCCGTGCTGACAGGCGCGGAATATGGGTCTACGGAGACATTCAGTCCGATGAGGACGACGATGCTCCCCCTGCTAGAAAAACCGGTGGTCGCCGATGATCACGTAACTTATGAAAATTAAGAAAAGTGCTGAACCGGCCAAAAATAGGAGGGAGTGATGGTTCTCCTAGTAAAATTGGGGAAGAAAGAGACAAACAAGAAGAAGTTTTGTTTTGTTTTGTTTATTTATACTTGTTATTTTATTATAAGTTAGCGTAAACTTTGGTTTTGTAGGCGAGGGAGGGAACAATTTTTTTTACAAGTTTAGTAATAAGGTGAAACTATAAATCCAGGCATGATAAGAACAGTTTTGCTGTTGAGTACAAGTCCTGATAGTCTGCTATTTTCACATATATATTCGAGCCTTGGATGTTTTATTAAAGATACGATATCTTATTTTTTTATGAGCATGGCCATGGAGAATTCTTTCGGCAGGTAAACAGTAAACCCGTTTTAATTGGGGACTCAATAAATTTTAGTCATTCGATGCAGTGAAAATAAATCTGAGTCTTTGATTTATTCAGTAAAAACAGTTTTTATTTTACATGTATTTTCAATAAAATAAAGAAGGGGCCTCATTGAATTTTTTCTTCATTAGCCTCGTATTAAAATTTACTTTTTTAATTAGCTATTGTGAATGAAAGTCAAATGTGATTTGACATTTTCCATCTAGTTGTCTGCCTGAATGAAGTGCTTGTAGAATGGAGTTGGCATACAAATTTAGTCGGAACAACATAAGAATTAGAGAATATAAAAAAAATAACTAATAAATTTTTTTTCCTGCATTTCATGTCCCATTACACTTTACATGTTTACCATTTGTTAATAATGAGTTTTATGGTTTTTTTCCAGTTGTTAATTTATGTAGTTTATATAATGGTTGTAATTTACATTCAAAGCATGATGGATGAATAATAATTCATCTATTTCAAATTCTTTCTTTCTCTGCTTCCTCCATTCTCTTTCTTTCTTTCTTTCTTTTTCCCGTCTTGATGTTTAAGTTCGTAACAATTGATATCAGAGCTCCGCTTATGACGCATGAAGGGACTAAGCTTAAGAATCTTGACATTGGACAAGTCTAATAAGAAATTTGTATTTAAAGCACTGTTCATTTCAATAAATAGTGGATGTAAGATTAATCAAAAAATAATTCATAAAAACATTTTTAACGAACTCTTTATTTCACTCTCTTTTAACCTGTTATTTTAATATTCACTTGTCATAATTACCAAGTTATATGAATAAAATATTCACAGACGCCTAAAACGACGTGGGTTCTAAAAATAACCTTTCGGTAAACCACTTTGTTCCGTCAAATTAAAATAAAAAATGCCAAAAAAAATTCTTGTTGAATTTCTTGTTGCGAACTCTTACGTAAACTGGACGGGCATTAGATCTAGCCTTCGAATCTGGCCTCCAATAGGTTAGAGACATACTTGAAGCACACCTTTCATTACTTTCATAAGCAAGTCGATGTTCAAATTTGGAAGGGACATCTTGACATTCAAATTTCCCCATTTGGGTTTTTCTTAAACAATCATCATCAGAAAATTGTTGACTTGCAAACTAATTTTCTAGCTCGATTCAGGAATGGAACTACAATAACCTGACAGATAATGTCATTTACACTCTCCATAATACTATGAATGTTCCAACATAAAGGCAGCCAAAAAAACAAAAGGAATCCAAAATTCAGCCTGGAAAACTACTAGCAGAAGTGAGACGTTAAAATGCGTCAGTTTTTCGCCTACTTCTTCCACTCCATTTTCTATCTTTCGTGTCGGAGGTGGTCTCCATCATCCCTTGGTTCTTCATGTTTCACGCCTCCTCCTACGTGCAGGAGCAGCTCCGGCGTCTTCTTTTTCGGTCTCATCGGCCTTGTCACCACTGCTTCCCTCGTCTTTGGAAGTTTCGGCAGCTGGTGCAGGTCTCTCCACCTTAGCCTACAAACAGAAGCATCATAAAATATCATAAGACGACATCTTCCAAGCTTGTAAACATAATTTTGAGGAAACAACGAAGACAAGTGAAAATAATAGCAGGTTGCAACTTGTATCGAAGGACATACCGGCTTCTTTCCTCCAAAAATTAACTTCAAGAGAATGCTGAAAATGACAACCACGATGGAGACAAGGACACCAATGGTGAGGTTTGGTTGTTTCTCTGCCTTTTCAATAACATCCTACAAGGTTACAAGATTATGATTAAGGACGATGCTGATGTGAGATTCATATAAACCAGAAGACTTGACTCATCACTTACGATAATTTTATTCTTGTGCTCGCTCAAGAAAGGAACGTCCGCAATCTGGTACAAGAGATCGAATACCTTCTTCTGCGGTATTAAATCAAAAGATTATATTCAGAACAAGAGAAACGCATTAAAAGAACCGGATATTATAAATCCACAAGACCATACCTGGAACCCAGCAAGGGCAACTGGACCTGCCGCCGCTTCCTCTTCAGCCTTCTGTTTTTCTTTCTCAGCTTCAAATTTTGGTTTCCAAGTTGTCTCACGGATGGCGGTGGCAACCTTCTCGTCCTTAGCTATCAAGATGTTGTCAAACAAGATACCATCTTGCATTGTCCAGATCTCAATACCAGCAGCAGCAATGGGCTCAAAGTCAGGTTGGTCAAGTTCAAAGTAGTCGGGGTTAGGGATCTCCCGAGGCTTCCAAATGCCCTTGTAGGCAGGATTGTCAATAAGGGGTGCATGCCACTTTCCTTTGTAGGCAGGATTTCTCTTCATTGGTCTCTTCCATTCACCACAACCAGGGGATGTCTCACACTTTGGGTTGTCAACCTTCGGTGCCTCCCATTCACCATCCTCCTCGTCATCCCAATCTTCAGGTTTGGTGGCTTCAGGATCATCAATCTCCTCAGGCTCATCATCCAACCATCCTTCAGGTTTCACGGCATCCTCATCTTCAATCTCCATAGGAGCATCCTCATCCCAGTCATCGGGCTTCTTTGCATCAGGGTCAGGAATTTTGGCTCTCTCATCCCAGTCCTCAGGTTTCTTGTCATCTGGGTCGGGAATTGTCTTGGAAGGGATAAGGGCAGGCTCAAAATCCTCAGATGAGAGGAAATTAGCCTTCTTCTTCTCCTCTCCATCAACCAAAATATGCACATCATTGTTGGGTTTCAAAATGGCAGTGTAAACATGGGTAAGTTTGTCAGATGGCACGGAAGGTGGATATTTCAAATGATGCTCAACATACTCTCCATTCTTAGGGTTCTTGTGCTTCAAGATGAAGTGCACCTTATTTGTGGTGCCACATTTGTCAGGGCCAAACATAATTGAATAAGGAGACTCATTATCAAACTCCTTTGGAATCCAACCAGCCTCCTGTGGGCGTAAATATTTCAAATATGCACCACCACATTCGAGCCCATTTTGAAGACGCGTCTCAAACTGAAGAACAACTGTTCCATCCTTCAAAGAGAGAGGCTCGTCGAGTACCTTCACTATGGCGTACTTCCTTGCCTTCTCGCTCACAAGAAGTCCATGATCATCATGACCCTCGCTCTTTTCACGCTTCCACACACCTAAATAAACATGACAGGCTTCAATACATATACAGTGATAAAACCAAACTCATCACTAATCTTATACATGAACTACACCATAACATGTATCCTTTTAGTTCTTTTAACCAAGAATCAATCAACATTACCATCTTCTAAAAATTTAACGCAAACAACAACGAATAAAAATTGATTAAAAACAATAAAGAGATTTGTTACGTTAAGATAAAATTACAATCTTAACACGAATTCACTTTCACAACTTAATAGAAACAGGCATTACAAAGTCCTAATTTTCAAGCCAAATTCACTAAAATGCATCAAATTGTTCGTTAAAGGAAAATGAAATTTAGATTTTCCAGGTGTATAATTATAAGCTAATAACAAAATTAAACTTATCCCATCGTTAATTGTTTATTATCACTTTATACAACTAGTAACAATGAAATCAAGTATCATTTCCGTCAATATAAAAAACTCAAGCGAAAAAAAAAACAAATCAAGTACAGAATCCATAACCAAATAAATCACAGAAACAAAAAATAATTAACAGATCCAAATCATAATAAATTAAATTAATTACCTTTATAATCATCTTTCTCCGAAACAATCCAGCTTCCTTCAAACGACTTGTCAAAGCTCTCATACAAGATCTACGAAAAAAAATTCAAATTAACACCAAAAAAAACACACAACGCAACCTTCCATATAAAATAAAACAAATCGATGTACCTACCGTGTTTTCGTCCGACGAATATATCTGAGAGAAGGAAACAAACGCTGCGAGAAACGCAATCACCAATCGGAGTGTGACAAGTGTCATGTTGGGAGAAGTGAATCTGTAAGAAACTCAAAGAGGAAATGAGGAGAAGATGTTTTGAAGTGTTTAAAAAGGAGTGCTTGGCTGTTGGGAATACTGAGGACTGTGTTGTTTTGGCCAATCAGAATTTGTGCTACGTGACATTAGCCAATAGAATTTTGACACGTAAGTGAATGTAACGTATATGCGTGGTTTGGTTTGAGGAGTGGGAAATTTTCGTTTAATGGACTTGATCTGCTCTCTTCGACGGATTTGTTTGGTAAATTTTACATGGTTACATTTTCTATTAAATAAATTTTATTTATAGCACTTATTAAAGTTATTAAGATAGTTAATAGATTTTTTTTAAAAAAAAAGTTATTTCACTACAATCATTTGAATATTAAATTCAAAATTACGTTCGCAATGTTATTTCTAACAAATTTGGCTTATTTTTTTCAGTTTAGAAACACTATACTTTTCTGACACAATTGTGCAATTCTTACACCATCATTTGAATGAAAGTCAGTTTTTTTTTTCCGAAAATAGAAAAGATAAACAACTTTTTTAAAAAAAAGAACAATTTTATAAAAAAACAATTGAATTGTCCGTTGAAATCAACCACTAATCGTGTTTAATTTTACCATTTAAATTGGTCTGTAAGTAATTCGATATCAAACAAGTGAATCAATAAACTGGACCAACTTTAAATATTAAAAAATAATAATTTTTTAAAATTAATATATATATATATATATATATATATAATTTAAAATTGTAAACTACTAATTCAATTAATAAACGAACCACTCAGTTTCTTAATTAGTTCAATTAACGGTATGATCCTCATAATATTGCTAGAGAAGATTAGCCATAAATGAAGTTGGTCATAAATTCCCTACGCATTGTTAAACACAACAAAACATATATATAGCAAACTCGTTGGCCTCTATGGTAGAATCAGTCGGGGTTCGAGAGGTGTTTGTTTACCCTGTGGCGGATATCAGCGGTTCGAGTCCACTTATCTCCAACTCGCGAACTTAGCCGGTACAAAGTCATACGGTAGTACCCAGTTTTTCCGATTCGACAGTTCAATCGTGATAGCAAAAATGAAGCTGTAACCTTAAAACTTACCCGAACCAGTCGCCGCCACAATCACAATCAATACTTGTCTATATGTTTCAAACACAAGCGGGCAGCACAGTTGAAAAACTAAGAGTGAACTTTTCCTGAACTCTCTTGCCCCAACTGCTACTCTTAAAGACTTCAACTTTAGAATCAGTGGCTGATCAATAGCCGTTGAGGGAGAGAGTTCAGGAGAAGTTGGATCTCTATAATTTAAGCAGAAGTTCATACAGAGATTCAGTGCACAGAAATACTTGAAGAAATACTTAGTTGATGTAGTGGTATTTATGCCAAGACGATTGTCATTTTTGTCTGGTTGTTACTTTTCAAGAGACGAAATCATTCCTTACATCGTTCCCAAGAATGAAACTTCTCCCTCTATTTCAGGTAGCATTGGAAAAGAAATGGTTTGTGCTCGTTCGACCACATAGCCATCCACGAAATGTAATAACAGGCAGCACCATCGCCACATACATGGTATTATGGCCTTTAAACATCCCTAAAGGTTGTATTAACAGTAGAAAAAGAAGCAATTTTCTACGAACCACTTTGAGTTCGACGCCCATCGTATTCTGCTGTGTGGTCCTGGAGCCTAGATGAGGACGTCAGGTTGGATAGGAATTTTTACGAGGACTCCTGAACTGTCGTGTCTGTATACAATAGAATCTCTAATTTTCATCATGCGGCTATAGACACACGCGAACTGAGCTATAACCTCTTTTTTGCCATGTCTCTTCCTGTGTAATTCCTCATTTTATCGTGCTTTTATACCATTATCATTTTGATGTATCTCTTTCTGTACTCGTCTATTTTTACTTCCACTTAGACAAATTTTTACATCCGTCCATGGAAAAAAAAAATTTGACAACATGACTATATGTATAAACATTTCACCATTATATAATTCCAAGTTCAATTCAACTTTTAGTAGTAAATGCATTTAGTGTAGAGTCTGAACATTTATTTTTCTTTCACTTGATCAAAAACGATGCAAAGAAATTCATACCTGTGAAAGATATAGGAAGAGAGCTTGGAGTGATCTATGGCAGTGAGGTGTTATGGGGAGTAGCTTCCAGTTCTCCCCCGCAGACTTCCAACATATAACATGAAACCAACCTCATTATTCATGGCCTCTATCAATATCATCGGAAGTCTTTGAGGGAGATTGGAAACATCTCCGGCCATTATATCCAAATCTTCAACATCATTCTGCCACAAAAATCCCAGCACTTATCGTGCTTATAAGTACGATAAAAATTGGCCATACAAATAAATAGATTAAAGTCAAAGTGGAAAGGCCAAGTTGTACAAACTGTAGAGGAACATAAGTATATATGGAGATATGGTAAAAGGTGATCTGTGATCATATATCGCCTCATTCCCTGCTTCAAAGGTTAAAGAGAATGTTTAACAGTAATTCAACGGTGATACCACTATAGACGAGAAATAGATGAATTTAAAACATTACATGAACAGATACGATAAAATGACGATACTACACAAAAAGAAGGCGGCCGCACTGTTTGCCTCCATTTTTGTGTAACTGTAGTTGCACATTTCAGGCAAGATTACATAAATTTCTTGTCACTTTCCTTTTTGTTTACCTACCATTCATCACATGCATGTATTTTGCATGATCAGTGGTTTATGATGATCAATTAACAAAAACCGAAAAGAAGTTGGGAATCAATAATGTTTTAGCATCTAATCTTGTGAGAATAAAATGTGCATTGACTTCTCATAATGTTTATCAAGGGTCAGTGCGCCAACTGTTATCAAAGATTTCCAGCATCAGTTCATTGGCAATAATGTCCAGATTCTGAATGAAGATGATGTCCACTTACAATATGTTATTTCGACGAGTTTTTATATTGCTGAGGAGTAAATATGTTTACGAAGTTACGGACCCACCTTAGTGACGAGAAAAGTGAGAATTTTCAATCCTACCGAGAGACGAACGAAGAAGCGCATCTAGTGTAGTGGTATCATAGTACCCTCCCACGGTACTGACCGGGGATTCGATTCCCCGGATGCACATTTTGCTTCTTCTTCAGTGCCCGTGGTTTCAAGCTAAATTCATACCGTACTCTTTGCACTTCAACTGCAGTTTGGAAATTGCAGATCAGTTCAGATAGTTTCCCATCTTCATACTCTAATTCTGTTATATCTCAAGATGGTCATTGCCAGGAAATTGGAACAAAGAACATATATCCCCACTTTCCGGTGAGGACCAATTCAAAATCAGAGCGAAAATTACAACTCCCACACAGCAACACTCCTAGAACACAGCAAACCGTAACCTCGCGGAAAAACTGAATTACCAAACTCATTATGTACAATTTTGAAGACGTAATTCACAGCTTTTTATATATTTACATAACGTAAGAATGTGATATCATCTCAACACAATTCACATTCGTTAATTTGCCTGGATTACACACTCCTTAACCCCTTAAAACCAGTAGGGAACTTACCAACATCAAGAAAAGAAAACTGCCAAAACAAAATAAAACAGCACTATGTAACTGCAAAAACTTTGTAACTCAGAGCAGCTTTGGATCAATTCCAACATCCTTAAGAGTCTCAACCCGAGGATGTTCATGTGCAAAAGCATCTTTCCGAATAGGATCAGGAATAATATGCTTATTATTAAACTCCTGAATATGAGCAATTTTTCTGAAGAAAGATTTGTTCAAGAACTTTTCAGAATCTTGTGCCACCTTGTCAGGATCCACAACTTCAGGAATCGTCTCTCTGGTCTTCTTTTTAACACGCACATTCGGAGAATAGAATATTTGCTGCTTTGCAGTGTATAGACCAAGTGAAACTGAGAGACATATCATCCCTAATGCCACATAAACTGGCACGTAATCAACCTTCACTGCTTTCTTTGCATGTTTCTCTTGGTGATGGCCGAAATGATCTGCTGCTGGTGCAAATGCTTTCATTTTTGGTTGAGTTGATGTTGCATATGTTGCTGTTCCGCTAAAGCGATTTGCCATTGACCTCAAGTAGCCCTGCAAATTTAAACGATCGTACATGTTACAATGCAATCAAACAACATAAAAGGAAAACACTGATACAAAACAGTGTGAAGATAACTCACCATAGATCTAAAAGCCATGATTTTGGGAATGACCAAGTATTGAAAATACTAGAAATTACACTTATATAAGATGATTCTTTTCCTTGGCTTTGGATTGAAGGGAGATTTGAGAGCTTTTTAGGATTATATAAAGGAGGGGATTATGAGAGGAGGGAGGTTCTGGATGAATCTTGGCTGATGTGGAAGGTTAAGTGACACTAGTCAAGAAACTAGAATTGACAGCAACAACGTAGAAGCATCAGGAAGCGGCACGTCATGTCTCAACACAAGTAAAGATTTCCCTATCTTAATGTTTTAACTTATTTGTATTCTTCTGGATAAGACTGCACTGTGGATACATTTACCTCGTCAAGCCAGTCCCAACTCTTACTAACTCTCAGGAGTAGGCTTCTTGCTCTCCGGCACACTTCAGGAATCGTTTCGCTCAGTTTCTTCTTCACACGAACATCAGCATGCAATCTTTATGTTTGTAGTTGGACAAGAAATAAAGATTGAAGCTGGTGATTTATTATATGTTTCGCAGAGGAATACTGTCAGATGAACTGGTCTGTCATAAAAACAAAAAATGAAAAAATGTATACCAACGTGAACGGCAGGATTCGAACCTGCGCGGGCAGAGCCCACATGATTTCTAGTCATGCCCGATAACCACTCCGGCACGTCCACATTTCCGTCGAGCTTTAACAAAAACAATAACATACTAAATAACTACTGTTTAATTGTATGCAAGTCTTATTGTGCTCAAAGCTGAATTATGAAAACATGATAAACAAAAGTTTCTGTAGATTTTGACGAAAAAAAAATATAATTCTTCATTTGTAAATAACTTTTAAAATTGGGTTGATAGTTGTAATTTGAGTATAAATTGTGAAAATCAACTCTATCTAAATAATATAATTTTTTTGACATATTTTTTAACTAAACAACAAATTAATTATTGGCAATTTATGACTGAATACTACCTTAAATTATTGTATTAAAAATGACTTTGAGAGTATATTAAATTTTGGTCTAACTTAGTTTAAAAAATACACTAAATAAATATTGTCACTTGAATATAAATTATATATTTGAACTCTACGAGATTTTTGACAAAAACTTCAATTTTTTAAGGAAAAACATGATAGCAAATGTTGAATTATCGAGAAAAAAAATTATTTTTGACCATTTTTTGTGAAGAAAGTCTTACCACATTTTAGTAGTTCAAAATCTCCCACTTACAATGAATATATTCCTCTATACAACTTTTCAGTTTTATATGCATTTTTCATTAACTACTTTATCAAAGTTTTAATATTTAGGTGGTCCGACTAAAATTATAAACTATTTATATATAACTAAGAAATTTATAATCCAAAATTATGTCCAAATCTAAATATTACCACTTTAAATGTTCCATAAAAATTAATATAAATTATTTATAATTTTACATAATTAATAAAGTTTAATAAAAATAATTCTTATATTAAAAATCACTTAAACTTAATGTGATGAATCTCACATTGGCTAGGTAGTGTTGCTATGTTCAATATATAATGAGTGACAAATCTCCTCCCACAAAGTACCTTTTGGGTGTGAGTTAGACCCAATTTAATATGGTATCAGAGTCACCCTAGTCCAATGGTTTGGGGCGGTGCCCAGTCTTTAGTTGCCCAAAGCTCATTTGATTATTCTGTTCAGCCCGGTTTGGGCTGAGACGGGTGTATCATGAATCCTACATTGGCTAAGTAGTGTTGCTATGTTCAATATATAATGAGTGACAAACCTCCTCCCACAAAGTACCTTTTGGGTGTGAGTTAGACCCAATTTAATATGGTATCACAGCCACCCTAGTCCAATGGTTTGGGGCGGTGCCCGGTCTTTAGTTGCCCAAAGCCCATTTGATTATTCTGTTAAGCCCAGTTTTGGCTGAGGATGAATCCCACATTGGCTAGGTAGTGTCGCTATGTTCAATATATAATGAGTGACAAACCTCCTCTCACAATGTGCCTTTTCATAATTCATTCGTCACCTTTTTTATGAATTATGGAATGAGTAAGCTATATGTGTGGGTCTATTCTTATGGAGGAAGGAGCTTACTGATTTGCATAAAGTAGAAGAATAATGGTAGTCTTAGTGGGATAAGCATGCTTGACTTAGTAAGGGAATATGTTTTTATTGGTGTCGTAAGAATATACATGATAAAAGAACGTAAAAATAAAGAGAATATGTAAAAATTTACGTATTCGTTCAGTGCGACGTACATTTATAGGCAGGAAAATAAATTGTCCTATTATTAGCTCGAAAAGTGAAAGTCAAAGTTTACGAAAGACAAATAAAAGTTACTATATATAAGTTTACAACCATCAATGACGTAGATCAACTCGTGTGGGGTTGTTCTAACTTAACCAGAAATGTCGAATTCGAGTTATGGGTACGCAGCTGCGTTAAAACTTGGTTGGGAGAGTTTTGCCGTCCTTGTGGTCTGGCCCGGCTCTAACGAAGATTAGTCTGAGGTGACCAGGATACCTTGTGATTGAGAAAAATATATATATATATATAAGTTTACATGAAGATGAATACAAAATCTTAGTTTTGTCTTATTTTAACCGTACCATCTAATTAGTGTATTAAACTAAGTTTATATATGTGTGATTTCAAATCTTTAAGAAATGAATTAAACTCAACAGTGTCACTCGTTAAGTTTTCAAATATTTTATTTTAACATAATGTATACCAAAAAAATACCGAAATGTTTTATATAAAGATGGAGTGGAGTGTGAGATAGGCTCATAGGCACAAGCAACACCATTACTGCTCTGAGCAGTGTCCTTTCTGAAGTATTGAAACCTTAAACATTGGCTCCAAAACATGTGGAGGAGAAAGAGAAAGAAGGCAGGCAAGAAGATGGTGATGGTAAGAGATTCAGAGAGAAAGAAGACAGGCAAGAAGATGGTTATGGTAAGAGATTCAAACGTTGGATAAAAGTGATGGAATGTTTCGTTATCATTTATTGAATCGTGGTGCCAAATATATAGGCTGTACAGGATAGATACAAGTGACTTAAGATACAAATTTGAACATGAATACAAGTTTAAACTGAGCTTATCAGTTTATCTGACGTTATCTAGTAGTATCCTTATCACTCCCCGGCAAGCTCATGGGAGGAGGACGAACTGTGAGCTTGGAACAATGGCCCTGGAATTTGGACTTTGGTAAGGCTTTCGTCAGGACATCAGCTATCTGATCGTTTGTTGAGATGTACTGGACGCGGAGACATTTGCGTGCAACAAGGTCCCTAACAAAGTGAAACTCGATTTCTAAATGACGAGAGCGAGTAGCAAAAATCGG
>CANYCX013268489.1:0-11611 GCA_948193385.1 Breynia disticha f. nivosa | reverse complement strand
ATTCGTACACCTTCCGATAACCAAGACTCGATGAGTTCTAGCTTTTAGGGTTTTTGGAAATTAATTTGTAATTGGAAGCATATAACATATGGGAAGAGTGAGATAGAGAGATATAGGAAGATATATATATAAACATATTTCAGAAATGTCGTTTTTACCCTTGACTCTACAACGTCCTCTTTTTCTCCACTATTCTCTCTCTCGATATTCTAACTTAACTCGTTTTCAAAATCTTATGGCATTCTACACTCTCCCACCAATATTTAATAACTTATATTTTGCGAAAATTTTATTCTCAAATTATTGAAATAATTCAAAAATTCTTAAAAATTCTTAAAAATGGAAGGCGTTACAGGAATGGTACCTTACTATGAGCAAGGAGAGTGAGACTTGTGTCAACTAAGTGACAAATTTTCCTTTTGGAAGCGCCATTTTATTCATGAGTGTAGGGGCAGGCAATTTGATGAATGATTCCATGAGTTCAAAAAAGGTTATGGATTTTGCGGTATTCGACACCCCAATTAGAGTGGAAAGCTTTTATTTTGGTGTTGAATTGCCTGTCAATAAGGGATTGAAAATTAAGAAAACAGGCATAAACATCACTTTTATTGCAAAGAAAATAAACCCACGTATAGCGAGTATAATCATCAACAAACAGAAGTGCATATTTATGACCAAGACAGGAAATAGTTGGGGATGGTCCCCATACATCTGAATAAATAAGATCAAACGAAGCAGAGCTAGTATGTGTGACACTGGGTAGTGGTGAGCGTGCCATTTTGCCAATAAAGCAAGAATTGCAGGGTGAAGACTGATAATTGGAGCAAGGTAAATTGAAATTTTGGATAATATGCCGAATGGTGTGCATATTTTGATGGCCCAGACGTTCATTCCATTGTTGAATTATTGGAGAGGTTGCTGTGTATGCAGACTTGGACGATGGTCGGAGGCAATACAATCCATTCTCACTGAGTCCGCAAAGAAGAACCTTCTTGGTGATGCGATCCTTAACAAGAAAATAGTTAGGATGGAATTCAAAGAAGCAGTTGTTATCTTTGGTGAGTTTTTGAACCGACAGCAAATTTTTAACGATGCTAGGAACATGGAGAACTAATTTAAGAACAAGCTTACCATTTGCAGAGGGGAGTGAAGTCATACAAGTATAAGTGATGGGAAGTCCTTGACCATTACCAACACGAAGTGAATCCTGGCCATGATATGTGTCACTAAGCTGGAGAGAGGAGAGGTTTGGAGTGATATGATGCGTCGCTCCAGTATCAGGAATCCAATTTGTTGAGATAGGGTCAATATGAGCAGTGGTAGAAGGTCGAGGAGACGCATATGAGTAGTGCACTTGGTGTTGATAGGACTGTGAGCGCTGATGATGACGGTGACATTTGTCCACGGTATAATTACAAAGTCCACAAATTTGACACGGGGCTCGATATCTGCGATGAAACTGTGTGGAATTCTGGGTGTGAGGGGATGATCGAGGAGTGGGCAGCAATAGGAGTAGTGTTTGTGTTGTCTGCAAGAATTATTTGGTTTGCCATGGTTTGATGAATGGTAGCTCTGATACCATGTTATTTACTGTAATCTGATGACACTTTCATTGATGATTGTAGATGAATATACAAGAGGTTATTACAATAATATCCTACAACAATGTGATAGACACGTTTGAATTTCTATTTGAAAAGCAAACATATATGTTAGCTGGATAGTGTCGTAATAACTACTATAATAAAGTGAAAATATCTATTTACAAAATAGTATTATTTACATATCAAAGATATTTAAGAGTTCTCTTTTTTTTTTAATTCTCATATTTGTACTCATTGTGACATCATGAAGGATTTTCTGGGTGTATTCTCATCTATATATTAATATAATGTTGAATACATTGAGAATTAATGCATGATGATTTATAAATTTTAGAACAGAAACTAACATTGAACTTATTTTCTTATTTAAATTAACTAGATAACTAGCTCAACGACTAATCTTAACGATAAATTTTTTTAATAACAGATAATTATTTCTTTTAGAATTATTAATGATAGATTCATTAGTCATATTATCTTATGTTTTAGGTGAATATTTTTATATATTTTTAAAATTCTTTCATTAGTCATAAGAAGTATATATGTGTCAATTATTTATATTACATATTTGTTAAGAGCTAAAATAAAATATTATTTATTAATTATAATTAATTAAATAATTTAATAAAAAATTTTATATTTACTTTATATTTAAAAATAAATATGATAACAATTAATAAAAATAATATTATTCATATCTATATTAATATATTTTTAAAATAATAAAATCTGGATACTTAATTTGATATTATTAATAGTACTGATCTAAGATGGACAAATATTGTAATTGATACAATGACATATAGTTAGATAAATTACTTTATTCATAATTAAATTTTTTTAAATTCAAAATTACCTAAAATAAATAAATAAATAATTTATTTACTTGTTATTATATGTTAAATATTTTTTAAAAAATTGTCAATTGTGTAAAATAATTATAATAAACAATATCTTGTTGCATCGTGCGGGTATAATTACTAGTTTAAATTAAAGTCTTTATCTTCTACTATTCTTATTTCAGTACCTATATTTTCTTGTATGTACCTTTCCTTTACTTTATTTTGTTTCTTCAGTTAACTTTGTATATTTATTTTCGTAGGTTAAAAAGTCCCAATATAATTAGGCAAATAAACTCTATCCATAGATAAAACTATATAAAAAAATGCATTGATTTTAATGACTTCTTTCAAGCTCAGTTAAATTCATTTTGTGTAGTAATCCAATATATTTTAATATTTACTCCAAATTTAAATATTTCTTTAAAAAACTCAAATATTCTACAGACATTAGTAATTATAAATTAACACAAACAACTGCATGATGCTTACAAGTTATATTCTAGTAGTGCTCAATTATAGAATATATTACATAACTTTAATCTCAGCTTTTACAGCAAAATACATTAATCGATCCAAAAAAAGGAGAAAGAATTCTTTTACAAATAGATTTTCTAGAACTTATACAACTATTCCAAAAACTATAAAATGGTAAGATATATTTCTACCAAAAGATTGATATTTTGAAGTGGTTCCTCCGTTACAAATCCCTTCATCTCCTCTGAGATAGAACTTAGAGAAGTCATAAAATTTACAGATGAGGGAGTAAGACTCACTTTCAATAAAACATTATTTTATTCAAATTCTTCTAATACAACTTCTACTTCTTCTCTTATTGATTTAGGTAGATCTTCTCAAATAGTGAAGGAAATTGATTATACATAACACACATATATATAAAGCAATTAATTAACAAATAATTAATTAAAGAGTAAATAAAAGGAATGGAAAATTTTGTACTCGAATTCTGTTACATGCCTATCCTTGCTGGAACGACAATCATTACATTGATCTCTCTAGACATGGAAGTTGTTGAATATGGGTGATTGCATACTATTTGGATCGGAGATTTTTTAAAATTTTCGTCTTATTTCAAATATTCGGGGTTGAAATTCAAGAACTATCCTGTCCTGTAATTATAAATCTCTAAATTCGTTCCATTCCAATGTTTCAGTACTAACTGGTTGGGTTTTAAAAAATTTGGAGCGGAACACATGTCTTTCATATGTACTAAATTCTTTATTGCTTCCAAATTGTTGAGTTTGAAATAAATTTATGTTAACTTCTGTAAAAATATAATGTGAATGTTTAAAAAATAATGCAATCCTATTGCAATTCAAAATATAACTATAAAATAAAAAAAATTATTATGTACATAATATATATCAATGTTTACGAAATAACAAAATAGAATAATGACAATTTTTTTTTCAATTCAAAGCATGCCTATCAAAATCATTTGTACATAATAAAAAAAATTCTTATGTACACAAGTAATATAAATAGGAGCTCATTTGTTTTGGGAAGTATCCTACATTGAATAAATAGAATATAAGTAAGTGGTTTATAATGATATGAGTTGTACCCTTATACAAGCCAATTGGTTTTGTATTAGAGGGTTCACAACCTGTATCGTTCATAAGCCTATATGCATGTGTATGGGCCCATGAACTTTGACATGGTATCAAAGCCATTTAGCCTAATCGGCAATGGATCCTGGGCCCATAATGAAAAAGTCCTAATTTGTGGACAAGTGGTAACTGATCTGATAATGATAGGCAAAGGGTCTGACCGGGTTGCACATGTGTGGAAGTGTTGCAAAGTATCCCACATTGGCTTATATAAGGCTACAACTTATATCATTATAAACCACTTACTTATATTCTATTTATTCGATGTCGGATACTTCCCAACAATTTGTACCACCGAGCACGTAGATCAATTGGCGTGGGGTTATTCTAGCTTAACTAGAGATCTCGAGTTCGAGTCGTGGGTATGCAGTTGCGTTAAAACTCTATTGTGAGAGCTTTTCCGCCCTTGTGGTCCTGCCCAGCTCGAACAAGGATTAGTCTGGGGTACCCAGGATGCCTCGTGGTTTAGACAAAAGGAGCTCATTTGTAAGTGTGTGATAACAAACAATATGAATGAAAATTCTCTTTGCTCTCACTCTTACCATTATTGATATGGTATCAGAGCAAGTCTAACAAAACACCACATAAAGCATTCATCATCTCCTCACCTCTCTTTCTCAGCCTTCCTTCTAAACCACCAAAAATCTCGTCTTTTCCACACCAACCTTAATCTCCTTGGGCCATCGTTATCGAACTACAGCTTTTATCATCGACGGTGTCTCCCCATCTTTTGTTTTGTTGCTTTATTTGTCCCCTCAAACACTATCACCATTAAAAACAAATCTAAATAGTTTCTTTCCCTTGCTTTGTTCTGTATTTAACCTTTTGGTCATCCAATAAGATCTACAGATTTTTTTTGTTTTTTATTGTTAGGCCTGTTCAAGAAGCCTCTATATACACGAAACAAAACAACGTTCAGCACACTACTCTTTGGACATCCTAAAGGAAACCAAATAAAGTGTCATTTATAAGTACACAACTCCTCGTGGCTTCTTCGCATCTCTCATATTTTCTATGGAGACAAGTTATAATGGTTGTTCTTACCAAATCCAACCTCCTCGCTCTCAAGTCCTCCCAACTCTCTCCAAACTTTACTTGCCTTATGCTCAATTATTTTTGCCAATGGTCTCCCATTTCAACTTAGCTCTCTCCTATCATTTCCTTGCACTTCCATTCCAAACGCTCTATTTCTGCTTGTACTATGAGAGCGCAAGTTACGAAAGCTGAATAAATGAGTGTAGAGGCAGGTTTGTAGGTGGAACTGCTTGTGGTTGTTGTCATTGGAACTTATAGAGATATTGGTAAAGCTATTGCATTGTCTTTAGGAAAATCTGATTGTATGGTGTCATGTTGATTTGATTTCTTATAAGAATGATAAGGATTTAGATGATATAATGATTGAGTATGATGAGTAGTATTGTGGAGATTCTTTGGAGAAGTCTAATATGTTTGAAGTGTTACAACTGTATTTTCTTGGTTTTTAAAGATTAAAAATATTGTCTACACGGTGTTTGATGAAATGGTTCAGTTGTTCTTGGATGATATTTAGATCATTTTCTATTTACTCAATTCTGTGTTAAATGGATTCAATCAGACTTGTTGGAGAGAATTTTGTGTTTTGTCTCTCATCTCTTCTCACTGCACGGCTTCTGATGTTGAGCAAGGAGAATTTAGTTTGGAGCCTTGGAATTTTAGTTTAAGTGATGAAGTTGTTTGTTTGATGGTTATTGTTTTAGTTAGATCCATGTTTGGTTATTTTATTTTCATTTTTTTTAACTTAGTTGGATGTTTACGCTATAGTAGTTGGTATGGCAAAAGTTGTTGGTGAAGTTATTGTTTTAGTTAGATCCATGTTTGGTTATTTTATTTTCATTTTATTTTTTTAACTTAGTTGGATGTTTACGTTATAGTAGTTGGTATGGCAAAAGTTGTTGCTGAATGAAAGTGGAGTTGGTTTCTAATTTGAGTGTAGTGATGGAGTGTGGATTCTGGAATTATGGTTTTGGTCAATAGAAGCATATTGTTGGTGAAGGGATGTTGAGGTTATTTTAGTGAAATGGAGTGAAATTGGTTCTGGTGTGGTTTAGTTGGATGACTATTTGGTGTAGTGGAAATTATTGGAGGTTGTTCGTTTGGGTTATATTTGAGTTAATTTGATTGAGTCATTTCACTCATCATTTCTATATTTGGTTTCGTCCGGTCTCAGTTTTATATTCAATTTCGTTCGGTCTTGGTTTTATATCTGGTTTGTCTGCTCTTGTTTCTTTCATCTAATTTCGTCTAGTTTTGCCTTTATCTAATTTCGTCTGTTTTCCTTCTATATTCGATTCGATCGATTTTTCATTCTATAGCTAGTTTCATCTGGTTTTACTTCGTTCATTTGGTGTTTGGATTTTAGATTGGATAGCTTCTTGGTTTGACGAAGTTGATGATACCAGGAATGTTTTCATAGTGTATTTATTATGAACTTTTTAAATTAAAAACTTAATATATAAAGACATGATAAGAATCAATTACTTCAAGGTAAAAATTAAAAACTAAAATTATAGTTAAAAAATTATATTATTAACAATTTTTCTTAAGAGTTGGGTTATTTTGAAAATATCAACTAATTTACATATTATATATCTTAATTATAAATTTTTATTATAAAATTTTTCGTTCATAGCAGTGATGTTGTTTTTGTATTTTATAATAGTCTAGGTTTTACTTCGAATATTGGAACATTTTAGTTATTTATAAACAGAATTATGCTCAGCGTGTATTCTGTCATTGACATTGTTAAATATATAAGTGTACAAGCATGTGGATATCCTTCACTTTAGAATTACAACAAATATAGTTCCTCGTATACAAGGGTTGCCATGAAGTAAGAGTTCTAGTTACAGTAGAATCCTTAACGCTCTCCTTCAAGTTAATGGGAGTGGAACAAACCGTTCACTTGTCTCAATGTCTTTGACACATGATCTTGGAAGAGATATGGTAAACAAGTCTGGACTTGACCTTCACTGAAAATATGAAACACATATAACTTACGAGTGGCAAGTCACGAACAAAATGGAATTCAATTTCCGAATGCCAAGAACAAGTATAAAAGATCAAATTTCCAGTGAGACATATGGCTCCAAGATTGTCACACCATAACTTCAAAACAACAAGAGAAGGAAAATCAATCACTTTGAGTAAAGATACTAACCAAAGTACCTTACTTTTAGCAGTTGCGATTGCACGATATCCTACCTTCGTGGATTATTGAGAGATTGCTATTTTTTAGAACTCCAAGAAATTGGTTTAGGTCCAACATAGATTGCAAATCCAGTTGCGGGTTTACAGTCAATTTTATCTCCTGCTAAGTCGGCGTCATAATAAATCGATAGTGATAAATCATCAAAGCGATGAACATAAATACCCATGTCAATGGAGCCAATAATGTAATGTAGAATTCGCTTGACTACAATCCAGTCAGAATTGTGGGATTATGCATGTGCTGAGAGATTTTTCTCATTACACCAGAGAGATCTAGTCTTGTGATGCAAAGATATTAAAGGCTGCCAAGTTTTTGCCTATAAAAGGTGGCATCGAATGGTGCATCTGGTGGTGTGGTGAAATCCTTGCATTTGCATAAGGGAGGTGAATGATCAAATCGTGTTCCAACAGGTTTGGTAGCTTCCATATTGGTGTCATTGATTAAATCCATTACATATTTGGACTGTGAGAAGAACACCATTATCATCCTATTTGGCTTCAATTCCAGGAAAGTAGTGTAGTTTGCCCAGCACTTTGAAGGCAAATTTCAACTATAAAAAGGGAATTACTGAAGAGAGAAAGTTTCGATATGAACCTGTTAAGAGTATATCATCAACATAAATGAGGAAATAGTGTTTGACACCATTCTTATTGTAAAATACTAATTATTGGTTAGTTTCAGACCCTTGAAAACCAAAGGAAAGTAACGAGTCTCGAAGACAACTAAATTAGGCACGGGAAGCTTGCTTGAGACCATATAGTGACTTTTCAATAAGCAGACGTGGTCTAGTTTTGAAGAATCAATAAAACTAGTTGGTTAAGTCATGTAGATTTTTTCCTCAAGCTTGCCATTAAGAAAGGCACTGGAGAAATCAAACTGGAGCATATGCCATTAAGTGTGGCAGGTTTGATAACAACACTAAAGGTTTCTTTGTAGTCAACACCAGGTCATTGATTGAAGCCTTTGGAAACCAACTGAGCCTTGTATTTTGAGAGTGTCCCATTAGAATTTTCTTTATACGAAAGACCCATATACTGTCATTGACATTGGTTGCTTGACATGAAGAGGCAAGTTCCCAGGTTCCATTGCGTAGTAAAGCTTCATACTCTTCATACATTTCCCTCCTCCAATGAAGATGCTTATTGGCTTGTGGGAAATATGTTGGTGTTGTATCTGAGTCCATAATTGGCAGAGAGGTACAAGGTTTTAAAACTCTATTTGTTGACGCGTGATCATAGAGCGAGTTTTAGAAACAAAACTTAGAGAGGACGTCTGGGCAACTAGTTGAGTTAATTTGATGACTAGATTTAGCCCTATACTAGCTATTGAGAGATTGTCGTGTTGGTGGCATAAGTTTGACTGAGGAATGACAGCCAGTTAGGCAGGCAACTACCTTGCAGAAAGTGCCATTTGAGCAGGAATAATAAGCCACGTTGAAGAAAATCACAGTGGTCTAGAGGGTTGTCAATCATTGCGTAGTGGTTGTCTATTTGTAGGTGGCGTGTTGGTTCTATCGCTCAGCCGATTAAGATTGTTGATAGAGCATCCTGTAATCGGGGCAATGTCACAAGTTGAGCTGTGGAGAGAGGGACAGTTGCACAAGGAGACATCAAACATGTAAATGGAAAGGAAGACTCATCAAATTGCACATGACGAGAGATATAAATCTTACCAGAAGATGGATCAAGACAATGAAACCCTTTATGTGTCAATGTTTTCTCTCAATACAACCATTATTTTCTAGAGTATGTGGACAAGAGCTTTGTTGAGATATGCCATGCTGTGTGAGATAAGGCATGAAAGCCTGGAATTCACCGCCCCAATCTGAAACATCCTAAACTTATTAACTATTTAATCACATTATCATTTTTCACTGGATAATAATTTTGTGAATTACTAGAAACTTTTTTGTATAATAATACTTTATCTAAAAATATGCATCATATCTATATATCAGTATACAGCTTGGCCTGTTGGTCGGTCTAGAACATAGCTAGTGTTATTGTACTACGTCCCATAGGCACAACCCCGTATTATACTACCACTTTCCTGTTCTTCTACAATACAAAACTCATGTTTTTTAGGCATGGTTTTTATGCCACTGTTATATCCCTATATATCAACCTATTGTCAACTTGGAATCAATCATATTTCAATATAACAACCATATCGTAGCTTCATCCAATCATATCATCATAACACACAATATCATACAAATGTTTATATACACATATCTATATAAATATGTAGAAATCTGGCTGTAGAGAGAGGAAGTACTGAGGAGCGGTAACTAACTCACTTGGTAAATTATCTTCAATAAACCTTTATTTATTATATGTTCCTAAAACAATGTATACAATCACAGTTGGTTATTTGCGGGCTCAATGAGTAATTATCTATGATAAATTATCATTTTATAATAATACCAACTCTGTGAATTGAAGTCTATGTTAATACACTTATTCTTTATTCAATTTTGATTTCTATATTTGTATTTTTTTTCTTATTTTTGTATCATATAACTTGATTCATTTACTTGCAACTCATTTTCATTGATTTCATAATTACTGTAATCATAAATTGTAATCCTAGTTGTAAATTGGAATCGTTCATATATATTTATCTTCCGTCTACAATAATATTCTTCCATCTACAGTTATATTCTTTCATCTACAATTATATACTTCTGTCTACAATGATTGATCATAACACCAATCCACACCATAATCCATCAAACCATATCAATCACCACAGTATCATAATATAATAGCATGCATATAATCGATAATAATCACTCGTATGTCTGTATGAATTCGAATGCGAAATTGTTTGTGTACCTGTTCGTATTTTGTTTTATATATCATAGCCTGTTTTTCTTTCAATTTCGATATCGTTTTCCTGTTTTTGTTCCATTTCGTATTCCATATTTTTATTTTCCTTTTGTTTCGTATTTCTGTGCAATTATTGAATCGCATATCTTTATAAAATCATATATGAAACTATTAACCATATTTACTGGGCATATGATTATATTCCTAGATGAATAAGCCTGTAGAAAGTCATGAAAGATCATGTACTTCGTTTAACATATCTTATCATTTTGTACTTCTTAAAATGTTTATCGTATTTTTCTTTTGGACATATGTTCATAATGTAGTAATTATCATGTTTCCTTAAATGATTATATGTGTCTATTTATTATTTCATAATTCTTAATATGAACTATTCTTATATTTATCATAACCATATTTTTCTTTTTATCTTTAAAGGAATTTCACCTATAACTATACTATTTATATCATAACATTTCAATCAACCATATGCACATGCTTTCAATTTCCAATTGCAATTAAATTTATCTTCTCGGTGATTTACGTGGATGCATTATTCAAACACAATTATAAATCAATCATCACACAAAACACTTCAACCATCGACCTCGTGGCATATGTGCAAACCCTACATGCCACATCAACAATTTTTCACACTCTAGGAATTCTAACAATTCATAGAAATCTATATCAACTAAAATTCATTTGTATTCATTAAGGCATATCCTTTTAAATTATCTTTCCTTTAAGTGATCAGGCATCTAACCATATTTAAATGTGAGTCTGGATTACTCGCCTATTTTTTCGTATTTTCTGGAGCTCCCCTACACTCCATTCCTGGTCCTGTTAACTCAATCGACTTCTTATATAATCATATACATGCTTCTCCATAAAAATCAATCTAATAATATATTCATATTTAAAATCCAATATTATTTCCTTACCAATTTCTCCACATATTTCTTGCATCGATTGTACCAATCGATATCTTGCTCAATCCTATGATCGCTTACGTGTTACCGGTTCAATTCTAACTTAATTCCCCCAATTTTCCTTTATCTCTCTCTCTCTCTTAATCTCTCTGTATATCTCTCTCAATTTCCCTCTCTAACTCTCTGATTTTAATCTCTTTCCTCTTTTCTGTTTATTTCCATCATCCTTAGCTCCATTTAAACCCTTTAAGTAACACCTCGTGCTTCAATTTCCAAAACCATCCGAAAATTAGCAAATTTTACCATACTACACGTAGTGGTAAGACACTACACATGGTCATCATTAAAGTACATGTCACAACATGTAGTCCATGGACCACCCCCTGTACTTTTAAATTTTTTTGAAACCTTATTCCTTTAAGTTTACTTACAATCAACCTTATATCAACTCATATATAACCTCTCATTTTCTTCAATTTATCAAATAAATTATCATTTTCATTAATTATTTTAATTATATTATTAAT
>CANYCX013267744.1:0-11735 GCA_948193385.1 Breynia disticha f. nivosa | reverse complement strand
GGAAAATGAGTAAGAATCTATAAGAACATAAATCATGGTTGTTAATAAATGATTGTTACTTTTGATTATATGCGGATGATCTTGTTATGTTCTTGTTTTATACTTGTTATTGTTTCAAACACATTTCGTATAGATGTTTTTGCCTCCTTATTAGCATTTGATTCTAGGTGCAAATGGTAGGCCACCAATGGACCTAACTCTTTAATGCAATTGTCTTTCCAGAATCTGATAACAGTCCCATTTTCGATCGACCATTGTATATTTTGAGTGAGGATATGTTGTTTCTTTATGATAGATTTCCAAGTAGGAGAGAGGTTTGTTTTCCTTGAGTGAGCCAAGGAAAAATCACCCCCACCTAAATACTTCCCTCGCAGAACACGTGCCCATAGAACCTCAGGATCAATAGAAAGCCTCCATCCTAGTTTTAGGAGATATGCTTTGTTTGTTTGGAAAGCAGATCGAAGACCCAGTCCCCCTTCTTGCTTAAACCTGCATACAGTCTCCCAATTGACCAAAGAAATGTTATGTGAGTCGTTATTACCTCACCATAGGAATTTCCTTGCTAGTTTGTCAATTTCCTGACAGGTTCCTTTAGGAAATGGTAGTCTTTGCATTTGAAATGTCAGCAGTGCATTGATGACCGATTGAATCAATGTTATTCGATTGTCGAAGCTTAGCTTGGTCGCACACCACCCCGATAATCGATTTTGGACACATTCAATGAGCGGCTCAAAAGTCCTCCGAGTTATTCGGCCATCCAAAATTAGAGATCCAAGGTATTTTCCAAGGCTGTGTACTTTTTGGAAAGCGCTAACTTGACAAATTTTAGAACAGGTAGATGGGTTAGTGTTTTTTGAAAAGTAGAGCTTTGTTTTGGAAACACTTACCTTGCCCCTCGACGCTTGACAGAACGTATTTAGACAAGACATCATAGTCTGTTCTTGTTGTATGTACATTCTCCAAAAAGAATCAGGTCATCAGCAAAGAAAATATGAGATAAAGGTGGGTCTTTTCCAATTTTAACCGATTTCCATAGGTTTCCAATTACCACATCCTTGATAATATGGGTTAGCCTGTCCATACAGATATTAAAAATATAGGGCGACAGAGGGTCCCCTTGACGAATACCTAGCAACGGAATATAGGGTTAAGAGGGGTCACCTTCCCATAGTACCTGAAATTTTACAGATGTAATAAAATCCATAATGATAGAAATTAACTCATTTGGTAAACCTGCAGCTCGGAGTGAGTCCTGAATGAATTCCCAACTCAGCCTGTCATATGTCTTTTCGAGGTGCACCTTCATATGAAACATACCTCTGCCTCCTTTTTGGGTGCGCATAATATGTATGATCTCTTGCACAATAACGATGTTATCCACAATTTTTCTATCAGGCACAAAACTGGTTTGTTCCTCTGAAATAAGTGAGCTCACAAATGGCTTAATTCTGTTCACAATAATTTTGGATAAAATCTTGTAATTGACATTACACAGTCCAATGGGCCGAAAATGAGAAGAGCTAATGAGATTATGAATTTATAGAATGTTGACGTGACATTGTCACAAATCTCTTAGTGAGATTTATGATTAAAGATGCTCTTAAATTAATGACATTCAAATAGAATTAATGTCTCATTAATCAAATATAATTTTTTAAAAAAAATTAAGAGATGTTCAATTTACATTTTAGAGTTAGTGATATTAAAATATAGTTGATGTCAGAAAGAATAATTTATTCTATCCATGATGTTGGGATTATCAAATAAATATAATTAAGTTTAGAAACTTAATTATAGGTTATTTGATATAAGGATTAAATTAGAAGCATTTTATATTTAAGGACTAAAATACAAATTGATCTAAAAGGTATATATTCACCCAGTGGTACTTCAAGTTCTATAAAAAGAACTATTTCCTCTCTCATTCAATACACACAAACCCAGATTTTACTTCTCACTTATGAGAGAGGAAGTAACATAATTTGCTCTCTCTAGAATTATGTTGATTGAATTTTTTCGGTGTAGTTTTTAGAGGTAAAAAACTGTCTTTTTCTTAACGTTCTTAGGCTTTAGATTAGGATACTCTCAACATGATTACTATATTCTTCCCTGTTGTTAAACGGATTACGAGGTCAAAATTTTGTATTCGTTTTATTTACGCTTAATTATTCGTTAATAAGTGTCTTATAATATGTGTGATATTATTTCTTTCCACTACAAGATTCTGCGCATTTAGAGTCCATAATTTAGAATCCAATTAAATTTGGACTCTAAATTCAAGCATTTAGAGTCCACATGGACTCTAAAATTTTAGCGTTTACATTGAATCTAAATTTCGCATCCACGTGGACGCCAATTTGGCAGAGTGGTGAACAGTGGTGCGGGAAATTTTGGCGGGTCAATTTGAAGTCCACATCGATGCTAAATTTAGAGTCCACGTGAATTCTAAATTTTTAGAGTCCACGACGCTCAATTTAGCGTCCACGTGGACTCTAATTTGATGGGATGATTTACAATTCGGTGGGAAATTTTGGTGGGTCAAATTAGAGTAAAAATTTTAGAGTCCAAAAAGTTGGACTCTAAATGCATACATTTAGAGTCCACGTAGATTCTAAATGCACACAATTAGAGTCCAACTTTTTTGACTCCCAATTCATTTCCTTAATTTCAATTCCTTATTAATTCTTTTTAAATGATAATTTCAGTCTTTATCCATTCTTTTTATGGTTTTCAAAAGATGACATCGAAGAAATTTATTTGCATAATGATTGCATATCACCTCGCAAATTATAAATTAAATTAAAATTAAATAATTTTGTAAACAATAATTGCATAATGATTGCTTCAGTAATTATAAACTAAATTAAATGATTAAGCATAAAAATTAAAAAATTAAAAATATTTTAAAAAACTGAAAAATTAAAAAATTAGAAAAATTAAAAAAAAAAGAAAAAGAAAAAATAGTGTCCACGTTAGGGGTGGCAAAAAGTGTTCGCGTGTCGTGTTCGTGTCGTGTCAATATACTTTGTTGACACGATTACACGTGACACGAACACGACACGTTTATTAAATGGGTCATAATTTTGAACACGAACACGACCTGTTTATTAAGCGGGTTGACACAATACGTTTAACACGATAAAATTTTAAATGTCACAATTTAACACGTTAACACGTTTATTACACGTTTAAAGTACGACACGACATAACAAGACACGACATATTAACCCGTTTATGACACGCTTAAAAGTGCAATTAATTTTATATTAATTTCATCACCACTTCTAACCACAAATTTCATATGTTTGACTCCGTTAACCACATCCACAAAACACAACTGAAACCTCCATTTTTGTATGCAATAAATATAAATGCTTGGTCTTGTCGTCCATATGTCTAACTAAAAAACAAACTTGCAAACCTTTCTTCACTAGAACTTCTGAATAATAGCTGAATTGGAACATGCCTTTGATTCTCTGGTTCCTATAATAACCATAAAAAGGATATTGTTCCTGTAATAACCATAAAAAGGAAATATGAAGGAAAAGATACAGTGAAGGAAGCAGGAAAACAGACCACCAATCCTTAGGTCATGTAATCCAGTGTGAAATAGAGGGATTGGGTGGTGGTGGCTGCGCAATTTGGATTTTTGGTGGAGGGGGAGATCTAGGGTTAGTGTTAGTGGTGAGGGTGTGTTGCGTCAGAGGGGAGGAATTAGGTTAGTGGAGTGGTGGCTGCGTGAAGTTTTTAGTTAGGTTAGGAATTTAGGGTTATGTAATGATATTTATAGGTGTCTTATATGTGTCTTAAATGTGACTTATGTGTGTCGTGTCATTATACGACACGTTACCTATATATATTAAACGGGTTAATCGTGTCATAAACGTGTCAACACGCTTATGACACGAACACGGTTAATTTTAGCGTGTCATAAACGGGTTGACACGTTTATGACACGAACTCGTTTATACTAAACTCAAACCCTCCTAAGAGCGTGTCGTGTCGTGTCATGTCAATTTTTGACAGCTCTAAAAATAGCATAATTTGTGCATCTTAATTAAGGACAAATTGTTGTTTAAGTGTGTTTATAAGGCCATTTTTATTCGTTTATTAAAATGCTCTTAAAAATAACTTGAATTTAGACAAAATAAAAAATTTGAGTATTATTTTAATTATTATTATCTTAAATAGTATGAATAACAGAGTAAATAGTTATTAAAAGATCAATAGATTCATATTATGGTTTGTTGATTCTTGATTGTCAATCCATCTTAGCAACTTTGACAGAGGTAAAAGTTGGATTTGTCAGACGTACTGCAAATACAATTGCTCATTCTCTTGTTAGAGCAATTGGAAATAGATCGGGACGTCATCTGTGGGGTTTCACCCCCCAAGTTGTATTCATATCAGTCTGGCATTTGATCTAATGAATTAAACAACCTTTCTGTCAAAAAAAAGATCGATAGAGTAACATTCAATCACATGGCAAAAGAAGCAAACGACAAAAAAAAATAAATGAGATTATAAGAATAGACACGACAAAAAGATGACGGCACTGCTCATCCTTTTTATTTCCATGACTGCTCAAATGGGAAAAGCTTCTTTCTATAAATCCGTTGCATAGTGGAGCAACAAGTTCTAAAAACAAAATTAATACGATTTGCCAATTCGACACAAAGCGACACAAAATTATATAAATTTTGAGTAAATTCTCAATGTGTTTGAGTCATAAACGAATTGATCGTCAAAAATTTGGTTAAACAAGTAAATCCCCAAGGATTTGCCTTCTTTTGATATTTAATGTTGGATAGAGAGCACAAGTAGCTAGAAGTTCCATTTTCAGATGACTTTCCTGTCGACTTTGTTCTGCTCTCCTCCAATTCCTGAGGTTACTATTGTTTCCTAACGAAAATTTGGTCCGTCCAAATGCGGATTCTCTTTATTCTGCACTTTTTCAACAAAGCTAAAAGCTACCAATTCCCTCAATTATTCATCAGCTTCAGATATAAAGAGATATAACATATCCTCCTTGACTAGATAATGTACTGGTAGATCCGAATGTTCCAAGCATCAGCTTATAAATCCACCGAAAGATAACATTCCGTATATATTCTGTTCCGATTAGTATGGACTCAATCTTAAACCTAACTTCCGTCTGATCTATATAAGGTAATGTTGGTTAAACCTTTGAAGGCACAGACCTGACAGTCAAGAAGAGAGAGGTAGAGTTACTAAACATGGCTTATTTGAATGACATCGGAAGGGAAACCAAGGTGCTGCGGATGGAGAAGTATGTCTTCGTCAGTCAACAACCGCTGCTACCTCCATGCAACTCTCGAAAGCAACCACAACAGGAGCCAGCAACTATTGACTGTTATGAGGCAGCTAGAAGGTATGATGGTGTGGTCATTTCGGATTGGCGTGTCGGGAAACCAGCACCTGCGAAATCACCAACTTCTTTTAAATTTAAATTCTAGACACCAATGGGTTTATAGCATATTGGTACTATAATGGATTTCAGCACTAACTACTCGACTAAGTTGTAAAATAATGTATGTGTTGAACTCTGTGTGATGTAGTGAGTTTTTCGTATGTTACAATTGTATTTAATTTTATGAATTATAATATATTTTTTATAAATTAGTTCATGCGATTTACGTGATTGTTATACACAAAATCTCTTTTGACTAAATTTTACTTATCGATTTTCCTTAAAATTAATTTTAACAATAGCTCTTACGTGGTTCCATTTATCAATAAGTTAGAAACATAACCACAAGAATATTTACTAAAACAGTTTCAGCACAAAAATAGTCACTTAAAGAGACCTAATTTGTTGTATGTTTTTGCTATGATTGTTTTCTCAATCATGCTACAGCAACATCCATTTTACCCTCCTTAAGAAAAGTATGGTCAGTTTCTAAGTCAAATGTAGAGCCATTGTGATGAAATTTATCGAGTACGAACCCAAGCTGAACATAAATAATATAGACAATTCAAACATTGAGAAAAGTTTGGTTTGATTGATAAAGTCTTCTGCAAAATAGAGTTCTCAATAAACATAATATACAGATAAGTGACATTAAAGAAACATAAATTACAACACAGAGGAAAAAAAAATAAAAATTGCCTTGTAGCATTCCAGCTTTAAAAAGGTTGTCTCGATCTTAGTATATAACTCCTAAATTATTTTGGACGAATTTTGTCAAAAAAATAAAATATTGAAAAAATTTGTCGAAAATAATGCACTTGGTTGGAAAAAAACATGACAACAAAAAAATGTGTTGCAATTTACCGAATTGGAATATAGCGGCGAAGTTCGTCGAAAAATCATATGAGAATTTTTTGACGAATTTCATTACTAAATAGCATCGAAATTCGTTGGAAATATTTACTATATATACTCCTCCAAATATGTTGGTATGTGATAGTTATTACAATGTGTAAATTTTCGTTGAACTCAAGAATGATAAAGTTTTAAATTAAAAGAATATATTTTATATAGGTTTGAGATCCATATTATTGTATAAACACCGACAATATGAGAGAGTTAGATGTATATCCAATCAATTGAAGGGTTACAAAATAATGACTTTGTTGCCAGTGTAAAACAATTTATAGAATTTTTTAAGCCTACCATTGATTTTGAGGAGAACAGAAATTTAATTTGTTGTCCGTATTCAAAATGCAAAAACATGAAGTTATTACAACCTACTTTAGTTAAAAATCATTCATACGCGAAAGGTTTTATAACGAAATATTTTCATTGGAAATATTAAAGAGAAATTGTTGAGCAATTTAATGCAACAATACAAGATTCTGTCTAATACGAGAGACAAATTCATTTGCAACTTCATTGCACGAAGAAGACAATATATTTTATCTATCTAATTTTGATCCAATAGAGAATCATTTTAATCAATACGTTGATGAGGTTTATAAAGGTAGGGGGTTTTACAAATTGACATGTGTCGATTAATCAGCATTACACTTGTCAGTTTATATATATTTTTACATATTAATAAAATTATTAATTTTAATTATTATAGTGTAAGTAACCATAATATGTCATATATTTTATTAAAATATAATTTTATTTTAATATTTGTTATTTTTTAAATAAATTACATACCTATTTGAAATATCAAAAAATATGAAAATTGCATATTTATATAAAAAATTAAATATGTAATTGAATTTATTTGCGAGTTTATTCACGAGTTTATTCACGAATTTTTCAAACTCGCCTCATTTAATCATTTGAGTCTAGCATTTTGTTCACGAACAAGCTCGATTGCAAACGAGCCGAAATTTGAACGAACTTTTATTCTCGAGCTCGAAAAGTTCGATTCATTTACAGCCCTATAAAACATATAGATAGATATAGTTTTGCATTTACAAAATAAACTTATTTACATAAGATCAGGATTTGTGTGTTACTCTACATGTGGTATTTTTTTTTTCCTAATCAGAAACTCTTGATCAGTGTCAACTGTAAAATAGTCAACGAAAATACAGAGCTAAATTTGGATAAGACAATAAACATGGAGAAACCATGAACGAAATAGCTTATGATTCTGAAATGGGTAATGGCTAACATTAACCATCCTCACAAAACTATAAATACACAAACTCCTGACGTACGTTTTCATAAATTCAAAGTAACATTTTTTTTTCTTCAATATTTATAATAAAGCTTTAGCTCTGGTTCTGTATGTAGCCATGGCCGCCTCAGGAAGACTTCTTGCTAAGACTATTTTGATCGTTGCCTTAGCTTTATTTTCCTGTGTGGCCAATGGTGAACTAAGCCATCCCACAGGTACCAGTAATCGTCGTAATCTTGCCAAGAAGACACCTAAAGCAGAAACTCCTGAAGCCGAGGACGAGTCTACTGAAGCTGTGGAAGCTCCTCCATCTGACGATGAGGCAACTTCAGGGGACGCTCCTCCAGCCAAATCCACCGGGCCTCCCGCCAAATCAACCACCGATGGATCAGGGGCTACTGTCTTTGATGTCACACAACACGGAGCTAAAGCAGGCGGAAAATTCGATAATGCTCAGGTTATTTTTTTTTTACAACATGCTCAGGTTAATTTGATTACATTAACATGGTAACTTAGCTGGTATTCAGGAAATGACTTGAATGCTAAAATGTGAATGTGCAGGCATTTATCAAAGCATGGAAAGCAGCATGTAATTCCCCTTCTTCTGCAAAAGTTGTTATCCCCGAAGGAATATTCATGACTAGCCCTGCAATTTTCCAAGGTCCATGCAAACAACCAGTCATTATGGAAGTTATAGGAACTGTGACAGCATCAACTGATCTTAGCACCTATCCTTCAAAAGAATGGATCTTGTTCTCTCGCATTAATGGTTTGGCTTTGAAAGGTAAAGGCACATTCGACGGGAAAGGTGAATCTGCCTGGCAATACAATGATTGCAAAAAAAACAACTACAAGAACTGCCAGGGTCTTCCATCTGTAAGCATAATCACATTAATTGCTTATGTAGAACTTTCATTTCTAATAGATACAATTTCGTTAATTTCTTTCCATGATGCAGAATATTAAATTCATGTTCGTGACGAACGGAGTTGTGACTGGAATTACTTCCCTGAACAGTAAATATTTCCACTATCACATCACAGACAGTGGACAAATCACCATGAGTGGCATTACCAGGATCACATTTCTGCGAACAAGGCGTCATCAAACTTTTCGTCAACAAAGTCACCTACGGCCCTAGACATGGCATCAGGTGACTCTAAAAATGTTCATTCTAATTCATTTTTCCTCAAGATTCCAATTGGGTTTGCGTAGTTTCATAACATTAATCGTTTGGTTTCTGTAATGCAGCATTGGAAGCCTTGGCAAGTGTAAAGACGAGGAGGATGTGAGCATCATTATTGTATCAAACTGCACTCTACGCAGCACCACCAATGGAGCTAGGATCAAAACCTACGGAGGATCACCACCAAGCCTGTCAACCAATATTGTTTTCCAAAACATTATAATGGATAAAGTCAAAACCCCAATCATCATCGATCAGAAATATAGTTCTAGAGCAGGAGCCATAAGCATTCCACTCCCTGAGATCCAACTTACATTTTTGAGAACTAATCACAAGTCTATTTTTAATGCGGTCAAAATGGCCATTGAAGTTCGTAAGCTCCATTTTACAGGAAGCTTGCTTCTTATGAAGCTTCTTTTAACCTTTTAGGGTGAAAATACGGAATGCAAGTCATTGTTAATTTCTTGCATTTGTAACGCTAGAACTGTATACCAATTTTATTAACTAAAACTTTTTATTTGTTTTATTATAATATAGTTCATCCTTCTCATTTTAATATACTAATTATATTAATTTTAATATACGTTATATATATATATATATATATATATATATATATATATATATATATTATTGTTTAAAAATTATTTGTAACGTTGTCAAATTAATGACATTGACGTGTTTAAGTTAATGGACTATAAGCGTCTTGACCCTTTCATTAAAATAATATAATCTGTAATTTGCCTCTTTTATAATTAACTAAAGCAAAAATGATTTCCCCTGAATTTTTTTACGCATAAAAAATTGATACAAAATATCTGAAATTAATTGGCCTTCCTCTGTTATAAAATCAACCGAATTCAAATTAATTGGTCTCTGAAATTAACATCTATCAAATTAATTGGCAGCTTAGGATTGAGGCTAAGGCGCAAATTGAGGGATTGAGGAGGGGAAAGCAGGTGGGGAAGGTTATGTGTGATGCTAAGAAACAGGGGAATGCAAATAGTGGGTTTGATGGTGGGGATAAGAAAAAAGGCGGTAACGATGGTAATGGTGATGGGGAAATGGGAAAGGAAGGAAAATTGAGAATGGGTTTGCAAATGGGGATTTTGTAGAGAGTAAACGATTGAATGGGAATGCAGTTGTTGCCAATGGGAAGGAGAATGCGAGTTCCAATAATGGAGCTTTTAATGTAAGTAAGCTTCATAAGATTAGGAGTAAAGGTGGAAAAAAAATGATACTGTTGTTAATAAGGGTTCTAAAGCGGTGGACCCTAAGAAAAGGTAGTGAAAAAGAATAGAGTTTGGGATGATTCGTCTAAGGAGTCGAAATTGGACTTCACTGATTCTGTGGAGGAGAATGGGAATGACAATATAGACGTCGTGCCAACTGATCATAGTGAAAGCATGATGGATAAAAACGAGGTTGTTAGTAGTGATAGCAATTTTGAAGAAGAAAAGGATGCGAGGAAAGACAATAAGTTCAGGACAAAGAAGAAAGGATGGTTCTCATCAATGTTCCAAAGGTAAATCAATGCATCTGAATCACTTATTACCTGTCGTTGCATGATTAAATGATCGATAGTTATTGATACTTATTACCTGTCATTTCATGATTAAATCATCAAAATAAATTTCCACATAAATAATTGGTTAACATAGGTAGTTTTCATTGCTTTGTCTTCCATCTGAAATTCTTTTTTGTAACTTCTATTTCCATTCAATTCCAATAAAATTTATGTTATCATTAATAATTGTCATAATGGTTGAGATATGCATTCTCTAAAATTTGACTATATATCAATTTGAAGATGATGTTTTTTACATTTTGAAAGATTACTTCCTGCATAAAAATTACACTACTCTCCAGCAAGATAGTACCAAGTCACTTGTGAATATTGCAACTAACTCTTCTAGGTATAACGTTGTTTTACGTTATTATTTTCTAATTTGTATGAACATACCAATCCTGATATCAATTTATCTGTACTCTATAGCATATATGTTTTTTTGTTCATTTGAGATTTTTTATGTACGGTACGTTTCTGAATGAATTGCAGAGATAATATAAGTGGTATAGAGTTACAGTTTTGTAGGTTTTGTTGTGTAGTGGCGGTTTGTGGGTGTCTTTTTTACTTGTTTTATTCTTTTATTTTTTTTTATGAATTTGTTTCTACATTTCTAGGTTAACTAACAAATTAAATGTTATTGTATTTTTTGATAATTCTGACATAGTAGGTTGTGTAATGTGTTTTTTGGGTTTACCTGTGTCATCTATTAGTGGGGACTTAGTGACTTATGCATGTTTTAATACTTGGTATCAGTTTTGATTATTTGGTAAATAAACATGAATTCAAATCCGTGATCTTTTTATTTCAATATTTAACACTTCGTGATATACTAGTGAAAATTTCATATGCATTACATTAAAGGAGCAAAAATATTTATCTATGCAAGAATGTGGTTATGCAATAAGCAATTTAGTCTGGCAATTTGATTCAGTGGTCTTTGTAAAAGAAGGATTATCTATGCAAGAATGCGGTTATGCAATTTTGTGTGTACCCTTGAGAACTCTTTCTTTCTCGCATTCAATCTTATGTTCTCTTATCTTTTTTTGTTCTTAATCTTCTATACATGATAGGTTGCTTTGGATTTACGGTATATTGGATATGGTTCTAGAATCAGTTTTATTTTTCAATCTTTAAGTTATGTAAGTGTGTTTTGAGGTGTGTATTAACTTGTGATTAGGATGTAACTAGGAACAAGTCTAGCCAAAGAATGGAAAACTACTTAACCAGTTGGGTTTGGTTATGGAAATTTGAACTCTTTTCTCATTCTGATAATCATCTTCAAGCTTCTCTTCAATTTCATTTCCATTAGACATTTTTCCTGTCGTGTTAAAAGTGAAAAGCACTTGCAGTCATACGATGTAAATAACTAGCTAGG
>CANYCX013267637.1:0-17832 GCA_948193385.1 Breynia disticha f. nivosa | reverse complement strand
GTCACTCACTAGAGAAAACTCAAAAATCACACTCTTGATCTTTTGGAGGAAGCTCACGGCAATGAGAGTGTATGAGGGATGACTATGTATTGTGATTTTGTGACTAGGTTCTCTTCCTTTTATAGGCAAGAGGTTTAGATTTTGATAAGGTCTTTTGAAAATTCAAAATCTGATTTTAAATTTCACATAGCAATCCTAATCTTTTAGGATTTAGATAAGCTATTTTCAAATTTAAAATCTCTTTTAAAATCCTCCCTCATTGTCGTGTATCTTATGTAGATAATTAAGAGATTTTTTCTTTTAATTATCTTACATAAATCATGTCTTAATTTAAGACATACCTACTAAATTTTCTCTTTCTTTATTTTCTACATATTTTCATTTAAGACATCATATTTAATAAATAATCTTTGTCTTAAAATCATGTAAGAAATAATATTTCTCATCCATGTTGGGCCCAATTACCAAAATTGACCCAAATACCCAATCCGACCCAATAGTCGGGTTTTGACCTAAGGTGAAATACCAATTTTACCCTTTTAGGTATTCTCCATCAATGTGTGATATATAGGACTATTTAATAAAGTCAATGAGTTTAATAACTCATAAATCGTAGGCGGTCTCTAGTAAGACACTATGATTACCCTAAATTAAATAGCTGACGAGCGGTGTCAACAACCCTACTACAATTCACACAAATCCCTTGACCTTCGATATCTTGATTTAGCATAAAGCATGTCACTAACATCCTTACTTAAAACTAAATCACTTTTCTTGATCTCTATGACAAAATTGTTAAGTTCGAATAAATGACTAAATCATTTCATTTTGGTGCGGCCACACTCTTTCCAATCTTGTCTATCAAGCGACCAATGATATCATCTCTCATAGAAAGGGTCAAGCCCTTCACTTCACTCCTTCTCTTACTTATGATTCATAGCATACCCAATCATACCCATACTTATCAACCTTTTACGGCCTCGTTAGGCATATGTCAAAGCACACTAAAAATCACAAAAAGAGATATAGTGATTTTCAGTCTAAGGATAATATTTGATATTGCAAATAGTGATCGCTCTCCAAGTATAATGTTCTACATTATACCTATGCACTTTGCTAGATATCCCAAATATATATGACCCGTAGAACATGATCATCTACAAAGTAAATGCTATTCTTAATTCATTTCTATTCTCATAGAAACAAGTGACTAGGGACATTAGAATGTTAATCTCAAAAACTTCTAGGTTCTACTATCAAGGTCCTCAAATTTGATACCTCAAGCACTTAATTAACATTCTTGGATATTTGATCAAACATATACCACAGGTGAATACATGATATGATAAAATAATGCCGCATAATTTTATTAATCAAATAATAAAAGTTACAAATAATGGATTGGGCTAGGGCTTACACAAACACACAATTCACATAACACAAATCATACACATACTATATGGTACCATAACATGAATAAGTATAGTGAGCTTACCAGAACTGCCATCGGGGGTTGGCCGCAGCCTCATCTCGTATCATAGTATACGCACATGTCCAGGGCAGAGCTGTTGCCTGAGAAGCTCCTCTGCCTCTAGAGGTAGTGCTCATTATCAGTCTACCTCCAACTCAGCCTCTACCGTCCTTGCCAGCCTTTTGGTTGTTCCCTATACTACTCTATCTAAGGGTTCCCATTCTCTCATTTGTTCTTTTTATGTAATAGTGCCGAGTAACATGGTCTGGCTTATTGTCGTAGTACCAGGCCGAGCGAGTGTCCCCACACATATGCATTCCTGTGCCCTAGCATCTAGCACTAAAGTATCCAATAGGATATTCCTATACTCCCAGAGTCACCTCTCATGTGCCTACTCCCTCTAGTCTCACCTCCGAAGGGTCTGGAATCACTTCCCTCACACCCTCTGATGGAACTAGATCCTCTTGACCTCTTCTACTTCTTTCCCTCACTCTAGCCCTGCTCGGTCGCTAATTCTTCTGCTCTAATAGTTGTCTCCAATATAGTTTGGTAGGTAGGTTGCTTCATAGCCATCTAGGAGCAAACAACATATCAAAACAGTCTCTCTTTTGTTGGTCTGTAGCTACCTCCTCTGGTGCATAACGAGAAAGCCTTGTGAATTGCGCCTCGTACTCCACAACTGTCATCCCCATTTGTTTGAGTTCTATGAACTCAATCTTCTTTTGACTTCGGTACAAGGTAGGGGAATACTTGTCTCTAAACTCCCTCTTAAAATCTTCCCAAACAAGTGTAGGTGGGCCATTCTAGGTTTTGGGAACTGCCTCCCACCAGTACCACACATCTCTATCTAAAAGTGAGTTTGTGTACCTCAGCTTCTATTCTGGAGTACACCTCATTTGATTGAGGATCTGCTCTGTACGTTAGAGCCAATGCTTTGCCTCAATTGGGTCTATGGTACCCTTAAATGACTTTGTGCCTTGCTTGCACACCTCACCAAAGTTTCGATCTATATGTTGGGTTTTCTTACATGTTCTAAGTCTAAGGCAGCAGAAAAACACAACTAAACACATCTAGAACAGCCCAAGATCACATAAAAATCATGACTAATACATATATTTACAAATAGATGATAACTGGGTGAATTAAAAATTGAATCTTGAATGAAAAAGACATACCTTTCTTTCTCTCCTTCACAGCCGTGAGTTCTTTGGGCAAGAATAGTATATATCGTTTCGAAATACTTTGAAACGACCTTTGTGACACCAATATAGAACCTCAAATGTGGTACCTCTACAACAGTAACACACGTATTAAACATAAACGTGTGCAAGCATTGAAATTATAAACGATTCACCTGTTCTTGTCAATTCGGATGAGTTTTCTTGTGAGGTAAGAGACACACGATGATCACCACTATTGATCAACCCTAAATCTCACTTTCTCTCTTCTAGAAACACCCTAAATCTCTCTCAATTTAGGTGGAACCTCATGGCAAGGGGAGTGTTTTAGAGGGGCATCACAATTCAAATAAGAAAGACTAGGGTTTGTGTCTTTTTAAAGAGAAGAGTTTTGCTAGGTTAAACTTCTTAACAGTCCTAATCCTTTTAGGACTTGTTAATTCTTTTATAAAAATAAAATTCCTCTTAAATAACTCCCTAAAAAATGTGACCATTATTGTGGATAATTAAAAGATTTTATTCTTTTAATTTATCCCACAAAAATCATGTATTAATTTATGACAAGGTTCCTAAATTTTCTCTTTCTTATTTCTTACATATTTTCCACTTAATACATCATATTAAATAAATATTCTTTGTCTTAAATTCGTAAAAGAAATATTATTTCTCATCCACTTAATCCTTTCCCCTGCACGGACTCTCAGGACTCGACGGCCTCGTACGATACATGGTCGATTGGCTCCATCATATAGAAATCACCATTTCCAAAATCTTGGTTTCATAAACAATGATGCAATGAAAACATTTTTCTAGCACAGTCCTAAGGGAATCTAATCCCTGCTCTGATACCACTAAATGTGTCACTCAATTTCATAAAGCCCATTTTCGATAAAATACACGATTTGGCAACCATTGTTTTGATAACTGATCCAATACACATAAGGCATGTAAGGGAAATAGTTGTAACACCTTTTTGAAAGACCATAAACAACCTTAGTTATATAAAATCTCAACAAAAGTATGTATAAATTTACAAAACATGAATCATTCCCATAACACTAAGGAGCCTGACCTACTAACTAAGTATCGCACCTCTTGAGCACCACCAAAAAGTCCTGCCAATCAAAGTCTACGATTACTCTACACACAACAAACAAACACACATGCACGTGAGTAACTAAATACCTAGTAAGTACACCTACCCACACTTGCCAAAGTAGTTAATGCATAAGTGCTCGTTGGTAAAGTGTGTTAGGTGTTATAAGTGTTGAGGAAAAAGGAATTCATCCTAGTTCAATGTCTACTTCAAGTAAGCATTAGTACATTATTCATAGTAAGGACTCATCCTACTTAATGGTTCCTAACCTCAGAGTCTCATAAATCATTAATACATTTTGTTGTTCAGTGAATCGAAATGGTCTAGAGAATAGTTTAGGCAAACTGTTCTCCAGCCCGTTTTCCCCTTATTAAAAAGGTTCTACATGTGAAATGGTTTAGGAAATGGTTTACCCAAACCATTTCTAAATTTTTTTTATCCCTTCACAAAATTCTCTGAAAGTGGAATGGTTCGGTTTACATAAGCCATTTTGGAAACTGTTTTAGCCTTAAAAATCTTCCTGGAAGTGGAACGATTTAGGGAACGGTTTACACAAACCGTACCTTTTGGCCCTTCCTAAAAGTGCCTTGAAGCAGAACAATTAGGGAAACAGTTTACAAAAACCATTTCCCAACCTGTTCTCCCCTGCTTCTAGCTGAAATCAACACTTAAAACATTCACAACAACGTACCAATTCCAAGTTATACTCATTCACACATTCACATACCAACAACATTCACAATTCCACTTCATTCAACAGTAATCACATAGCATCAATTATCACAATGCATACAAACAATTTCAAGTGTTTACAATGGATGCAAGAATGAAATTCTAATGCATCACATGACATGAAATGCAATGCCCCAGGGACTCTCAATAATTCTCTTGGAGCTCTCGCTCTCGTTACTTTTCATTTTGGGCTAATCCTCCATTTTCTTTCCATAAGTCATGCTCTCAATCGCTTTTCCTCGGGCCGAGCCCTGCATCAAGGTTTTGCCTGAAATTACTTTCATTGGGCAAATCCCCCTTCTATTTCAACAACAAGAGGCAATACTATTTTGTTTACAATTGGGCTAATCCACCATTTTTTTATTCTTGAACGGAGCTCTCGCTCGGTTCCTTTCATTTCATTTCATTTCATTTTATTGGGCTAATCCACCTTTCTTTTTCACACGGAAAGACATCTCGCTTTTCTCTTACAATCTCACAGCATGAACATACAATCATTCCCATACAAATGCCAATAAGGACATGAATGATTGAAAATCATGCATTTCCAATTCCATTCTCAATTCCATAATATCACATGCACATGAATGTCCCATATCATTCATTCCATACTCACATCATAAGCCACACATTCTCAACAATCAAACTTGGCACATTTAGGTAAATACATTATCATTTCACAGAACAACATGAATATACCCACGTATCCATAAATGGCCAACTCGTGGCATGAGCCAAACACACACATCATTCGTAGCTCATACGAGTTTATCGCATAACCATAATATAACACTCACAACGTGCACATGGGTTTAGTTTCAAACTATGGCCCAACACAACACAACTCACATGCATGAAATTCCTTAAAGTGCATGTTCAAGACATTCGGAATACAACCTACAATCATTACACATATATATCCTCACACCTTAATACATACCATAACGTGGACATTGTCCTTATTCATTCCATCACACAACACTTAGGCATTTTAAGCAACCATTCAAATGTACATAATTTTCCACAATATTCTTATCATTCGTAATAATTGTAAATATAGCCAACTATAGTTAACCACATAGATGCAAGACATAGAATATTAAGTATGATTCGATGCACTTACCTCGAATTATGCGAAGTTGACTCCTGACTCAACTCTGATCTGGATCCTGAATTCGTTTCCTACATTATTTTGACCTACATTTCACATATTAAACACATATATACACTCAATCGACATTCGCATTCTTACTTATCGAAAACCCCAAAATCACCCAAATCCTAACTATCTCAATTTTTCTAACTCTTATTTTATTTGTTCATTTTAACCCACATTACTTGCATTAACCTTAACTCATTCAAAACACAAGGATTCCCCAAACCCTAACTCAAAATCTCAGAAAAATCAACACGGATTTAGAGTTTACCTTGCTCTTTCGAAGAGAATTATCGAACACCCTCTTCCTTAACCAAAATCCACAAGATCTATGGTTTTTGAGGTTGGATTCAATGGTTTTAGGCCTTGGATGAAGGGGTTTTAGGTTAGGAAGGAGATGGGAGTCAGATGGAACTTTAGGGTTATCTTTGCTCCTGCTAAAATGTCTCACATGGTCCTATTTTTAAAACCTGTCAGGTCAAAATGGTTTGGAAAACAGTTTATCCAAACCGTTTGCATGCCCGTGTCAGCTTTTTGTCCGTGCATATTTAACTTTTGTCCTTATACAAAACGGTTTGGGGAACAGTGCATTTGCAACTAATCTTCTTACCATTTTTGACATATTTTAGGTTATAATTTTTTGGCTGTTACATCTCGAATCAACGTACTCTACTCTCTCCATAGGTGGACTCGAGGAATATGTATAAGGTGGGTTGTCATAAGAATAGGACATGTAGTAGTAGATCTCAGTAGAGTGGTCATAACCACACATAATGCAGTGAACTATTCTAGGAACTAAACGTCCACCAACAACTTGCTCCTTCAATAATCTAGTGAGCTCCTTAATTTTCTTACCCTAGACCATCATTTCTGCCTCATGAGACGTAATGCGATCCACCTGCAAGGTAGTAGAAGGCCGAGAATGCAGAGGTCCCACTATTCGATCAACTTTGTCGCTCTATGCATAGTTGTTTAAAGCCATCTCCTTGATGACTGCCATGTGTTCCTTTGGACTCCTATGCAGTCTGGATCCACTAGAAGCTAAATACATAGCTTGCTTCATTTTTGGTGCAAGCCCGTTGTAGAAAGTCTCTACCTGAAACCATAGCTCCAATCCGTGGCGTGGGCATCTACGAAGGAGTTCTTTAAAATGCTCCAAAATCTCACCCAAACTATCTTACGCAAATTTCATAAATTTCGTAATCTCTGAACATAAACATGCTGATCGTGCTGGTGGGAAATATTTTTTGTAAAAACAATGGTAGAGATGGTCCCATGTCTCAATCGATCCAGAGGGAAGACTATAAAACCATGAGCACGCATCGTCTCACAATGAAAAAGGAAAGAGAAGTAGTTGTGTGGCATTCTCAAACACGCCATTGATCTTGAACTTATCCAAGTTCTCCAAGATAATTTGCATCCTCGTACTGCTTTCCCCCGAACTGCACCTGACTCTAGACCATCTAAATAATATATGGCTTGATTTTGTAACTATTGGTAGCTATCCTGCGTCGAGTAATAGCCTGACCCATCCTATAAATGGGTAGTCTGCTATAATCCATTACAGTGTGCGTTTTAGGTAAATGGGATCCTGGGTTTCGTGGATTGTCTACCATAGTTGTACCTCAATCACTCTCGCATGTGTGTGCTCCTAAGTTAGAACTACTGGAAGAGTCCAGCGGAATCTGCATCAGTCTGCTATTGGTAGCGGCCTTTTGTGACTGCTTTGTCTTGCTTCTCGTACGAGTGTGCATACAATACGACAAGAGACTAAGACAAAAAATGGACCATAAGCGGCTAATGATAACAAACTATGTAGGAAAATAGAAACTAAATTAAACAAAATTAAAATGAAATATATACAAAAGCAAAATCAAGAATAGAAAAACAAACAAAAACATGCCAAAAATTAATGTAAATGAGAAAACAATTAACAAGCAGAATAAAAAACAAACATAGGCAAAATCAATCAACAACACAAGCAACATTCATAAACAAAAAGCAATAAAACAACATGCAAATACGAACTAAAGCAAGCAACAACAAAATGCAAATCAACAATCAAAAATCAACAACACACAAAAAGGAACAAAAATAGGAAAAACATGTAAATATGCAGAAAAATAAAAGACTGGTCCCTCTGACCTCACAACGCAAACACTATGACTAATAGCCAATTTTCCCAGGCAACGACACCAAAAACTTGACGCGTTCTAAACCAAAGTGACGTCTAATTGTGCAGCGTACGTAGTCAAGTAAATGTAAATATGCATGTGATAATTGTTTATCAGAATGTCCAATCTAGCCAATTTTAATTGATTTTAAACTGAACTACTTAAATGTAAATTGCAACTAATTCCTAAATGTGAATGAAATGTAATGGAAGAAAATATAAAGCATCAAACATAAATTTAAATGAAATCAAATTGCAAAAACATAAATGGAACATGAAATCTCATTGCATTAAAAGTAAAGAAGAATATCAAATGTAACAAAACATCAATCTAAAAGTATTGTAAACATAAAACAACAATCAAAGCATAAAAATCAAACTGAAGTTACCATCAAAGTAGTAAAACATATTGCATTATAAAGTAAACGTGTAGAAAATCATAAAAAACATTGATAGAAATGTAAAGAAAGACACCTCTCTCAACCTTAGATTCCACCTATGAGACTCAAATTTAAAATTCGAATTTTCCCTAATATAATTGAAGAAATGATATAAAAATCAGATCTAAAAACAGAGGAGAGCTAAGAGATAAAAGATATATACACGTTGTGATATAAAAACCTCGGCCCAATCTGTTACATTTAAAAAAAACACCAGCAGCAACAAAATCTGTTTGAAACATGTCAAAGTCAAAAGTTGCGTGTATATACATAGATGTACACCATGTACAAATCAAAATATCAAAAATGAACTCTGGAGCTCAACCTCAGACGTAACCTCTAGAAATGCTGATCACCTCTAGCACTGTCCAGTCAAGCAGCTACCTACGATCTGCACAATTATTTAAACAATAAACAGAGGTGAGTATAAAATATACTCAGGAAGAATTCTTAGCTTCATTTAAAGTAAATGATGTGTAGGGGAAAAATATAAAATATCACGAGGACATGCCTATCTATCTTCTCCCTATGGCATCCTGTTATGCCAGTACAAACATATCACACAGATATAAAACAACACATAGCTCAACAGTCCACACAGGATTACTATCAGAATCATAAGTTCACACAGAACGTTCCTATCGCACACAATAATATCAGGATAACATAAATCAACATCCATATAGGATAGCACACAACAATCACAAACCACACAGGTTCTATCTCACGTAGAGGTCAGTAATCCACACAAAAACACATTTACGTAAGCACACAATAATTAGACCATACATATCTCATAGCATTATATAGATGCACATGTTTGCAATGCAATATCAATGCTAATGCAAATCCATACAGGATGACCCCAGGTTATTGTCCACCATAGCACACAGTAGTGGAATTCCTCTATCGCACACAGTAGAGGACACCTCTGTACCACACAGGAGAGGTTTTTGACCGCACACAGCTAAGTCTGGCATAAGACACAACAAATCCTCATCCACACAGGATATCATAGCCACACATGCATAGTATCATACAAATGCTTATCCAATACATTAATGTGTGAGTGCCATTTGTATCATATCAGCACACAACATAGTAATGACATTTCTATTAACTCCCTATATAAAAATGACATTCGTATCAGCACACAGCATACAATTGACATTCGCAGCACTTAGCATAGCTCACACATAGCATCTCAAATACCACACAGGTATAAACTATCATCAAAACATACCACACAGGTATTTCTAACATAAATGTATCAATATTAACTCAACGTGTCTAAATCAATTTCATATCAATCATATATCAATGTAAGGAATATAAGCTTACCAATAATCAATCAACAATCAATTTTAGGTTAACTAGGACATATAACCATCAACATTTCATTTCCAATATGGTTCATCAATATTTAGCAATCTCAAAACAACATTATAGTTTAGCTATCTTGCAACTTTATAAGCTTAAAGAAAAGCTACCATTTACATAAGAATTCATTTAAGAAATTCATTTTGAATGGCATAACAGTAAATTCAAAATGCCCGTATCGAGTCCTGAAAGCTGTCTTATCAATGGAATTATCCTCAACTCTCAGCTGCCAAAAACCTTACCTAAGGACAATTTTAGAAAATACTGTAGCTCCCCGCAATTGATAAATCAAATCATCTATCTGTGGCAATAGATACTTGTTCTCTACAGTCACATTATTCAGCTGATGATAGTCGATACATAATCGTATACTACCGTTCTAACGCCCCGAAAATACCAAGATAAAATTACGAGGAAGTCACTGAAAAATGCTCCAGAATTGGTTGAGAACGGGATGGAGAACGGTTGAGAAAACCATTCCCCAAACCATTCTGACATAGAAGCTGGCCAGTGAGACCAAACGGGATGGCGAACGGTTTGGGAAAACGGTTCCCCAAACCATTCCATCTTGAAAGCTGCCCAAAATGACCGAACGAGATGGCAAACGGTTTGGGAAAAAATGTTCCCCAAACCGTTCTAAATTGGAAAACTATCCAGAATGACCAAACGGGATGGCGAACGGTTTGGGAAACCGTTCTCAAAACCGTTCGGACCCAGCGCTAGGTTAAATATTAAACGCGCAGGAGATTCATGTAGGAATCTGTTTAGGGGTTTAAATAACCCACTTTTTGTGTTAAATGGTTGAAAACATGATTGTTCTTGTGTAGGGAACGATATTCGGTACCCGACTCGGGAATCGGGCGACGAATCGAGCGTCAGAGCCCGAGGTAAGTGCTTTGCCACTTGCTTTGATGTGATTCTCTTATGAATGATTGTTTAATGTGTGCGTATGTATTCTTTAGCGTGATTTGGAATGGGATTTTGTGTTGAGAAAAGATATGTGTATGTGGTGTGTTAAATGGCTTACCAAAGTAGGTGGAATTATATGTAAATTGGCAAGTATTGCGAGTCGATATGTATGAGCGTAGTCTAATGAGTGAGAATGCTAAACGAATAAACTAAGTGGCCTAGGGATGCAAAGTAATGTTATAAGTGTGGTTTTATGACTATGGTGGTTTATATGTTGCTCATATGTGAATATGGCCTAAGTGCCTTTGCGTGTTTGGCAAGTAATGAATTGTGTTTTGGCTTGAACGGAATGAATGGTATGGTATTGTGATTTTATGTTGTATGCACTATGAGAGCTCGATATGTTATAATGGCCTAAGGGCATGTTGGGATTGGTAAGGTAAAATATGTTGGCTTGTATGCGATTATGGCTGTGCACTTACGATGTGTGAGATATAATTAAAATGAGGCATGTAAATACATTCGTGGTCATATGCATTATGTGGATGTTCCTTATTGAAACATGAAAAGCTCTTCGGGAGTTGCATGCTTGCTGTGCCGATTTGGCTATGTTGAGTATGATGGTTTATTCTGAGAATACGAATGATTGTTGGAACATTCACGTGCATGAATATTTGAGAAAGTTGAAATGAAATGCATGGACTTGAATTCATACATGCCGTATGACATTAGCATGGGAATTTTTGTATGTTCATGCTTTGGGGCCTCGTGGCCAATATAATATAAGGGGCCTTGTGGCCAAAGCGCAAAAACAGGGGCCTAATGGCCAACACGCAGAATATGGAAATAAGGGCCTTGTGGCCAAAGTGCAAAAACAGGGGCCTTGTGGCCAAATCACAAAACGAGGGTGGACTCCCTCTATTGATTTGAGACAGCAGAGATCGAGTGGAATCTCTCTCTGACTATGGTTAAGGCTCCGAAGCACATCATTTGTATTAGAATGCATTAGCATTTCATGAGCATTCATTATACATACATATTATTCAATGGCATGGAATTTGGAAAATGTATACGTTTGGTTATGAGATAAGCATGATTTTGAATAGATGATTTGGACTCTGAATGAGTTTCTATGCTCCATGATATTTCTGTTGCGTACGAAGATTGATGATGAAATAATACGTGTTTGGCTGAGGTGTTCATGGTTGTGAATGAACGATATGGATTATGGTATGCGTATGAATGGATTAGATAGATGGATATGATCTTTTGTGGTTACATGTTAATTGTGTGTGTTATGAATGAGTGTGCTTTGTGCAAGATATGAATGTTGTGGTAGAAATTATATAAATGGATAGATCTTGTATGATCATGCCTTGTTGTAAATCATACTAAATGACTGGCGATTGAATGAGATGCACTTTTAAATGAGCTGGATAAATGAGATTATGTTTATTGATTTATGTGAAAATTTGTATATGTTGTGAGAGATTGTTGTGATTGATAAATTATGTTAATGTATATGTTTGATGGTGTAACAAATATTGTGAATAGGATAATGAGTTATACGGCTAAATGTTTGTGTATGAATAATGTTTGATAAATAGTGGGAATATGTTGATTTTGAGTGATTCGTGTTGCTGTAAAATTTGATGTAAAATGGTTGAATGATTAATTGCAAGAGTGCTGAAATGTTGGATGCAGGGGACCCCAAACGGTTTGGTCAAGCCGTTTCTCGAATCGTTCAACATGAATTTTCACTCCAGGGGACCCAAACGGTTTGAGAAATGGTTTAGCCAAACTGTTCCCCAAACCGTTTCACTTCTCGCACAATCCAGAACATTCAAACAGCCTGAGGAACGCTTATCGTTCCCCAAACCGTTCAGATGGTATGGCTGGACAGAAAGGCCAAATGGTTTGACAAATGGTTTAGCCAAACCATTTCTCAAACCGTTCGACATTAAAAATTGACTTGTTTGAAGGTTAATGAATTTGATTATTGGTGCGTATGGTTGATGACTCCATTGCTTGGTCTTGAGATGAAAGTGCCCAAAATATATATGTAGATATACATGCCTAATGTATCCTAATGATTGGAAATGATTTCCTAGGTGAATGAACACTTAAAAAGGGCCATATAACTTACGAATTGCTGTCCTAACTTACCAAGAGACAAGAAAACAGGATATGTTGTTTGGTGTTGTGTGATTTAATTAATGAACCTAACCTATAGTGAAATTGGTGGAGGCTAGGCCGGGCAAGCCGATGTTTCCCCTACACATCCCGCTCAATAAACATAAGGATCGCTTACTGACTATTTTTATAATCACCTTTTTATTCTGCTTGGTAAATGTGCACAGAGTGATAGGTACCAGAGACAGGATGACATGATCGGCGAGGCTAGCGGTGCGGTACTGAAGGTCGAGCTCCTAGGGCCTATTGTATTGATTTACATGCATGTATGAGTTAACTTGTATTGAAATTTGTATGATGGCACGTAAATTGTTTTCCTTGCTTCTGCATTTCAAACTAAATAGTATTTATTGTATGGGTGTATTTTAAGTTGGGCCATTTATGTTTTCACGTTATCCCTCCTCAACTTATGTTTTAAAAAGAAAAAAATTATAGTGCAATTTTTCGCTTTATTCGAAAATGAATTTCTTAAAAATTTAGTGTCACATTTAGTAGTATCAGAGCGGGGATTAGATTTCCTGCGGACTGCACTCAAAAGATGTTTTCATTTTATTTATGTGTGTGAAACTGAGGTTTCAAAAATGGTGATTTCCAAATGTTGGAGCTAGTCGACAAGGTATAGCACGCAGCCGCCGAGTCCTGAGAACCTATACATGATGATGAAAGGAGTAAAATGCTAATAACAGCAAATATGTTACAATTTTTGGTGTAAAATACATGACAGTGTGTAGTGTATGCACACGTAGGAAATGTACAATGTAAAATATGGGAGCTTAAAGAGTGAAGTTGAGGCTGATTTCACTATGAATCATGTTTAATGCTCAATATGGTATTGTGCCAAATGGAACGTAATGTGTTTGCGTGCTATATGTCACTTAAAGGGAAGAATAGATTTGTATGTGCATCCTTATGAATGTTGACGTTGGTTATTCACGATGTATGTGATGGTTGATGCCACGAGATGGCTATGCGAGCAGGATGTGCATCCTTATGATGATATGTGACCTTTGAAGCTATAGATTGGGAATGCATGAATTTGCATCCATGTGTGATTGGGACTGTATGAATCGAGAGATTACGAATTGAATTGGTGGTTCATTGAGGATGATAAATCATATGCATGCAAATTGTTGTGGAGTAAAATGGGTAAAAATAAAATGAATTAAATAAAGAGTGAATATGAATCTGAAATAAATGGGTGTATTGCGTGTTTGGGCGTGCACAAAGATCGGCCACTTTACATTAGACTTACCTGATTGTTGTGTATTGGATAAAACTAAATGGTTCAAAACATAGAATGCCTTGTAGGCATAATTGAAAATGATAGGTAAGTGATGAAAGATATAACCTTTATAAAAAAATGTGCTAGTCACTTATTAAGAACACAATATAAAAGTGATGTAATAAATGTGGGAACCGAGATTCAAGTGTTGTGAAAGGTTAAGTGTCTTGACGCTTACCTAAATTGTGTTATGTTGATAAAAGGTTGATTAAAAATGTATTGTTTGATTGTGTATGAGTCGATTTTGGTTATGTATGAGTTGCCTTTATGCGGTTTGAGAAGGTATGCTTGGATGGAGGGTATGCTTGTATTGGTAAGTGTTTCTAAATGCTTACGATTGCATGATTGCTTGGAAATGAATAAGTTGTTTGATACGTTTGCCTTATAATAGAATTATAATGAGTTTGGTTAAATGAAAGCTTAAAAGGGAATATGCCTTTGCGTGAATTGTTGGAATGATTACGGATTGCTTGAATTCGGTGAGATTTGGATTGATTGCATGCTTAAGTTGACATGAGTCAATTGATGATGGATTGAATAGATGTTTCATTAAAAATGAACTTGAATGATGCTGTATGAGTTACGGTTGAGTGAGTAAATACGGGTCAGGAATAATTACTACTACCTTATAGTTATAATGCCATTAACCCAATTATAAATGAAATGGTGGAAGATAACAAACTTCCTCAATGAGGAGTGATAACTTGTGAGAAAAATCTAAGTAATTAGGAAACATGTGAATGTATACCTCTGAATTGGGAAGGTGAACTAGAATGAGAGTGGATTAGGTTCCGTATAAGAGTTTAACCGAGTGAATTGGGCAGTTCCAAAGTACCGAGTTAGTACTGTATTAGTGAAAGGTGAATATGTGAGAAACACAAAGAAAGTAAATCATTATCAGTAACCACTTGTCGAGAATACTTGGAGACTATAAAAAATATGATTGAGGATTTAGTTATCAAGTATGGTCATCGAGGTTGCTATCGCTCGCTCTTCCTTTTGAAGATGTTGCCAGAGTTGTATCTTGTATAAGGAAACGCATTCTTGACTTCTTGCATAGTTTTCTTGACCAAAGGTAGGGCATCAATTGCATTCCTTTCTTATGCATACTCAAAACTTATGTTCTTGTTTACCTACCTTGGGCTGACAATTACCTGATGGATGAAGGATCGCGAGCATAACTATATATATATATGTGTGTGTATGTACTGTGAGGGTTAAACGAGAGAACTCAGGCCAAATGAAAGAGATCAGTTGTAATAATGACAGTTGGATATTAGTTAGGCGAGTTAACATGATCTGGTAGGTCATGACTGACTGCTTATGATAGTGAAAACAGGTGTATGTTGATGGTTATATTGTTGAGAATGGTTCTGGGAAATAAAAAATGTGGATATTGTAAGTGGCATGAATGTTCATTTGAATTGATAGTTGATGTTATGCTAAGGTTTATGATTGTGTGGTTGATCCTTAAAGTGTATTGATTTAGTGTTGAATGATTAAATCTGATAATTGCCATGTATTGGGTATGGTTAAAGTGATAAGAGATTTGCATGAAAGAATAATATTGTGAATGAGGTGTGAGACATTGATACTATCTTATTTGACTAATTGGTTTAGTTGTTATTGCTGGAACTATAAAATGATTGAGATGATTGGAGACCATATGCTTAAGTGGAAAAATGCTATATGTAAGTTAGTACGAATTGAATTAAATCCTAGAGGATCAGTTATATGAGAATGAATTGAGCTATACAGACATGTTCTTGATTATTTAGATGTGTCACCCTTATACTTGTTGGAAGCCTACGAGCTTTAGGTTGGAGCGATTGAGTAAGTTATATTGATTCAAGAAACTTGACTTGTTTCTAATTTCGGGGAACAAATTTGTTAAGGGGGAAGAGTTGTAACGCCCCAGAAATTCGTCCATATTAAAATGAAATAATGTAACGCCCCAAATCGTTCTATTTTGGAAGCTGTCCAGAAGGACAGAATAGGATGGCGAACAACATGGGCATGTCGTTCCTCAAACTGTTCTATTTTGTAAACTGTCAAGAGAGAAAATATGAGATGGCGAACGGCATGGGCATTCCATTCTCCAAACTATTCTGTTTTGTAAACTGTCCAGAGAGACATAACAGGATCGCGAACGGCATGGGCATGTCGTTCCCCAAACCGTTCGGACCGAGCGGGAGGTTTTAAAAAGGGGTAGTAATCCAAATCAATGAAACAAAAAAAAACCTTCTCCCAAGTATTTTCCACCATTCCTAAACATAAAACTTCCCTTAGAACAACAAATCTATGTCGGATTACACACATTTACAGCCTCCGATCAGGCCATTCTCTCTCTAGGTCAAAGGAGTGACGAGATTGAGGTAAATTTCTAATTTCTAGCTGAAATGTGTTGTAAAATACGTGCATTGTGTAGTTTCTTAGGTTTTCAGTGGGGAACATGATTCCATGAACCATTCACCTTAAAACATCCATTTTTGTAAGATTCAAGAGATTTAGGTTTTTAGGAATTTTGGGGATTTTGGGTTAAATCCGTGTATGAGGTTTAGATGGTGTACATTGCATGTAATTTGATAGGAAATGTGATTGTGATTGTGTATGAAATGATATTCGTGATCCGATTCGGGATTTGGGCGGCGGATTGAACCTCGGGATTCGATTTGGGATTTGAGTTGTGAATGATTGGTTCTTGTTTGTGTAACGATTCTTGATGTAAAATGGAAATGGATCGGTGTTGGCAAGTGTAATAAGTGGATGATATATATGAAAAGGTTCACTAATGGATGTGATTTTGTTGTGTGTGATTGTTTAATGATGTGTAAATGTGGTTGGGAAATGGGTTCTTAGGAACCAAATATGTAGATATTGATGGTTTGCTTGTAATGTGTAAGTGCTTTATTTGCTACTTACTTGATTGTGTGAATTTCTAACAGTAGATCGTTGTCTATATGTTGTTCTTGATGAAAATAAAAAGGAATCGAGGCTTGTTGAACAATGTGTGCGAATGTTTTGTAGGCAACTGGCTACTATTGAAAGATGTTTTATGTGTATGGTTGTTTAACAATAATTGATATTGATCGTGTGGTTACGTTGTTGTGAAATGGATTCTTTGGAATCGAATATGGTGCCTTTGATGGTTGTTTGAGAAATGTTACGTGTATGATATGGTTAATGTTAAATGTGGAAAATGGATATGTTACCTAAGGTCGTTCATATTATGATTCATATTCGATGCTCATTGTGGTTTAATTGTATTGTGGCTAAAGGCCTTGAGGAAATGAATTACATTCATTCATTTCATAACATGTTGAACATATGAGCATGCTTGTATGAAGCATATGTATATAGGCGTAATGGCCAAATTTATAAAAGGGCGCAATGGCAACATTCATGAAAGGGCGTAATGGCCATATTGACAAAACGGCGTAATGGCCAAATTTATATTGAGGGCGTAATGGCCAATATGCAATATGATTGAGTGGAGTCTCTCCCTTGTAAAGTAAGGCTCCGAAGCAATGCATTGAGTGATTTGCACTAGCATTTGCATAATGCATACATTCATGTATTATGATTGACATTGGTTGAGTTTGTGGAATGCTAAAGGCATGGTTTGATTATATGTATATGTGTTATATGAAAATTTATGATGTGAAGTTGTAAGTGTGAAAAGGAATGATTAATTGTGTGAATTAAAGGATGAAATTTGGATATGGGAGGTTGGATATGTGAAGGATTGAATGTAGGATATGTTATGCGATTTATGTGTGTATAATATGTTGTGGTGATTTGCATGGATGTGTATGGTTAGGA